>CM041806.1:24282070-24397070 GCA_023376895.1 Aspiorhynchus laticeps | reverse complement strand
GGCCCCACGGAGTTCCTCAAGCGCGGCCAGGACCAGGGGAAGTGGATAGGGGAGCTTGACAGTCTGGGCGTTCAGACCTCGATAATCTATGCATGGTCTCAAGCCCCCGTCCTTCTTACCCACGAAGAAAAAGCTTGAAGCTGGCGAACTAGATGGCCGGATGTAACCCTGATTAAGGGATAATTTCCTGGATGGAAAAATGTAAGTGTCAGTTTCCAGTATCATGCAGCCCTAATAAAGCCAAGACCTTTCAGAGCAGCAGCATAGTAGAAAATAGGGCATTAGAGAGGAAGATAGCACAGACAGCAAAAACAACACAGGGGCCCACAGATTATCACATAACAATACATTACAGGACATAACAATAACAATAAATGACTGAATATTGAATACTGAATATGTCTCACCTCAACGTCTTCTAAAGAAAACCACAGAGCGTACAAAAGACAGGATCCTTCGATCCCCTGGTCAAGAATACTTCCTGTAAGGGTGCTTTGAAGCTGTTGACATGACAGGGCTGACTGCAGTGAAAACACTTGTGAAGCATTGTCCTCACATCCAACAAATGCAACCAGGTCCTTAAAGGTGAAACAGCATTTTTATGACACCAACACTGACATGTTTTTACAGTCTTGCAACAACAACAAAAAAGGAGAAGAGAAACTCATATATTACCTGAAAAGGCTGAGTGATAAGGAATTTCCTTCTCTTGAGGGTCCCATCAGGGTATTTTACTTGAATGCCAATGCCATCTTGTGGCTCTGTCATTGTATCCACAAGTTGTCGTCTTTCATGTATAATCTTAGAAAAGGTGTGTTTTAAACATGTCACAAAGACGACAAAATACATAAAAAGCCTAATGGCACAATGATTAACACTCACTCTTCTCCTGTCTGCCTCCAGTGCTTCCACTTGTCTCCGCCTCATCTCCTGTTGCGATTTAAAGCCAGCATTAAAAATGTACATTAGCATCAAATGGTTAAGCAAGACGAATAAACCTAAAAAGTAAAAAAAAAAAAGGAAAGTTATACCGTGAAGTAAAACAAATAATTTAAAGCAAACAATAAGATAACAAATCCTAAATATACAACCTAAATCTGAACTTTTGATAACTTTGATAAAATAATCCTACACTGTAAAAAAAAATTCCATAAAAAAACGGAGAACTTGCTGGCAGAAAATTACCAGGTAATTAAAAATGTTTTAATTACCAGGTAATTTTCTGTTAAATTTACGGACATTTCCTTCAACATTAAAACAGAAAATTCTGTAGATTTACATTTTCTTCTGTACCATAAACGGACAATCCGTTATGCAGAAATTTCTAAAAAAAATTATAGCATAGGCATATCTTTAGCAGCAAATAAATCCAGCACAATATATACAAATTGAACATGGTTTATTTTTACCTCATGTAAACATTCTTAAAAGTGCATTCAGTAGCTTTTATTTGCCTTTAACAGGTAAAGACACAAATATGACATCAGTTAATTTAATAATGTGTAAAGCACCATAGAAAATGCTTGTATTGTGGAAAACATTTTAGTTTTAAACAGCAACAGGCAGAAAAAAGAAAACATGAGCAGGTACTTGTACAATACTGGTGTTGCACCAAATAGTGGTCACAAAGATAAACTTCACTGTGAAGCAGTCAAAATTCAAATCATTTTCAGATACATTGGAAAACATTTATACAAAGACAGGGCTGTCATTAATAACAACTGCTATAGACTTATAGTCAAGTGAAATGTTATTTAAAAGGACAGTAAAAAAATAAAATAAAAATTGTACAGCATTTGAAAATAAAGAACAAAGATTCATGCACTCATGCCTGACATTTCAATGTGAAACTAAGAAAATTATACAATCTAAATTAAGAGCAGGGCTCCAAATGTTTGTGTGCTCTTAGTATCTATTGCCATCTGCAAGCTTGAGGAAACTAAGTTGAGATTTGAAAAAAGCTCAGATTGTACATGGATTCTCGAAGTTGTTCATACATCTTGTTCAGTCTTGGAAGCGTAGGTTCCCTTCGTCTGAACCTTTGACCCTCGTTCAGGATTTCTTCACAGGAAGACTGGAAATGATAAGAAATGAAATGAATGAAAGTGAAGTACAGAGTAACGTGCAGAACAGGTTGAGATCGAATTATCAAGTTCCAGTTCAAACATCGTTTATAAAATGCTAAACTTGCATTTCTAGTGGTCTCCAATTGCATCTGTCATGTGATCTTGTCAACAATGTTTTATGATATACTTTAAAAGGTTACTTCAACCCAAAATGAAAATTGTCATTAATCACTTACCCTCATGTCGTTCCAAACCCGTAAAAGCTTTGTTCGTCTTCGGAACACAATTTAAGATATTTTGGATTAAAACCGGAAGGTTTGTTTCTGTCCCATTGTCTGCCAAGTAAATAACACTGTCAAGGCCCAGAATCACTGACAAGCTACGCAATATTGCGTTCATTATCGCAGATTAATCACCTTCGATAATGAACGTGATATTGTGTAGCTTGTCAGTGAACTCGGTGTATTAATTGCCGCTCCATTTGAAAATAGGTGATGGAGATTTACCGCAAATCACAGAACCGGCTTTACTGACGAGATGCGCATGAATATCGCATGCGATATATCGCCCAGCCCTAATGAAAAGCATCGTCAAAATAGTCCATCTGCCATCAGTGGTTCAATCTGAACTTTATGAAGTGGCGAGAATACTTTTTGTACACAAAGAAAATAACGACTTTATTCAACAATTCGTCGCATCTGCGTCACACTAGCGCCATTTTGGAGAATATCCGCTGTACGCAAACTGCGTACGCTGTTCTGTGTCAGCCGCACCACACAGATATGCTGTTTTTGTTAAATAACGACTTGTTGAATAAAGTCATTATTTTTATTTTCTTTGCATACAAAAAGTATTCTCATCGCTTCAAGTTCAGATTGAACCACTGATGGCAGATGGACTGTTTTAACGATGTCCTTTTACTGCGTTTCTGTGCCTTGACCGTGTAAGGACCCTTGCAGTCTATGGAGGGTCAGAGAGCTCTCAGATTTCATCAAAAATATCGCAATTTGTGTTTCGAAGATGAACGAAGGTCTTATGGGTTTGGAACGACATGAGGGTGAATAATTAATGACATAATTTTCATTTTTGAGTGAACTAACCCTTTGATTATTTTCAACTAACCAGAAACACAACAAAATGCTTTATACACAGTTTCATTATTATGTTCCTTACATTTGCATGAATTCCAGCGTAGGTGCCATTCTCCTCTGGATGTTTTATGTTTAAAATAAAATGAAGAGAATGTGTAGCTCAGCCACAATGGGGGAGGAAATGATAACTTCTTGAATGGCAGCAATCTGGAATCACCAATAACAATAAACAAATAAGAAATTATAAACATTGTAAATTCAGAAAGCCACTCCAAACATTGATTAAATCTTTCCAACACAAACAACTTCAATAACAAAGTCAACTGAATAAACGACTCAACTAATTTTTGTCAGTATTGAACATCCCTAAAGGTAAATAAAAATGGAAGCATATGGGTAGCAAAATTTTATTTGAAATGTTCAATTTGAAATATGCAAAATGGCAATGTAGTTCTGTATTTTAAATTTACATTTTGCCATGTGTCCAAAATTTAGTGCAAAATGAAAATTCAGTTATATAAATTTAGATATGCCATTTTCTACACTAGTTTTAACATGCAAATAAAAAAAAAACATACTTTAACACTTTATAAGTTGCAAAATTAAAACGAAAATGTATTACACAGATTGATTAGATATGTTTAACATGTCCAAGCAAAAACAGTAGCAAAATTATCATTTAAATGCTGTTTTTCCTAAATGCATTTAGACTTGGGAGTTAGGACACTTGGGATTGCATTTTCATCATAATACCGCATGATAATTGTATCAAAATGCAGTGAGAATTTGAGGATGCATTCTGAGCCAAAGGTGCAGTAAAAGGGTAGCAAAATGGTGATTTAAATGTCTTTTATTTTTTTTAAATGCATTGACACTTACATACAGGGGCGGCGCCAAAGAATTTTGAACGCGGGTGCTGAGGGGGTGCTAGATCAATGACAGGGGGAGCTGGGCAATTAATAGTAAATATGACCAAAACAGGTTGTTGTTATTATTATTATTTATATGAATAATAAAATCGCTATATAGGCGCATTTCAAATGTTTATGAGGAATGTGGGAGTATTATCGCGCTTAGCCTACTGTATGACATGGGGGCGCGCACGCAATTATTAATTTATTTATTTTTTCCTGCTGAAAGAGCTTATTCTCCCGTCATTTTTGGATGTGCTTTCTGTCGTCTCATGCAGTCTCTGTGAATGGAGCGTGTCACAACAATGAACCAGCTCACAGACATAAGAAATAAATCTGCAGAAAGCTTGAAAACCAATAATAATAATAAAAAATCTTCTCTGATTATGTAGATCATTTAGGTGCATTTCTCTATTAAAGACACGTCCACTGTGGAGATGGCGAGCCTGAGAAAGCACTAGTTTATTAGTTTATTAATAAATAATTAAAATGTCTTATTTTTCCCCGATGCGTTCATAATCATTACTTTAGCCCAGGGGCGAGGCCAGAAATGTTTAAGTGGGTGGACCTACATAAAACCAGGTGGGCAAAGTGTAGCATATGAAAACTGCATATCAAATTGCCAACAGAAAATACAGAACGGTTCAATAGGCTACACAATACTTATAAATGTGCGATTTGTGAACAAAACGTTTAGATTTTTTTCCTTGAAAATATGTCACAAATCACAGTGGAGCTATAAATATATAGCCTAGATTATTTTTGGCAGTATGAAATATGTATGATATTTGGTTACAATGACACTATAGTTCTTATTTCTGCAGGAATGCAAAATCAGTCGGAGTAAGGATATTTTGAATAGAATAACAAGTCCCAAGCCTGTACATATTCAATCACGTTTGCTTACATTTATTTTTGACCAGTGCTTCGCTACACAACATGCAAACATTTACTCCAAGAGTGTGCACATTATGTATTCACACGTTTACCTCGTATTACTTTAAATAGAATAGAACCATAATTTCTCACAGAAAAACCATTCTCTGCCAATCCATCAGTCAATATTGCGTGATCATACTTCCCATTGATTAACATTAATTTTAATTTCAACATTTACTAATATATTATTAAAATTAAAAGTTGTAGGCTCTCTCTAATTCGTACCTGAGCTAACAAAAATAACACTGAACAGTTGTATTTTTATTAGGCTAACTAACGTTAACAAATATTAATTAATGCTGTAACAAATGTTGGTCATTGTTAATGCATTCACTGACGTTAACAAAAGTAAGTTTGTAAAGCATGACCTCAGTCTGGGACAACGAGGCTTCGCAGGTGATATAATAATCAGCGTCTCTGTCAGTTCGCGTTCAAATGAGAGTAACATCGAGGACAGTAGAAAACTGCAAATGTGCAGAACAGTATCTAGCACAACATTTGTGTGTTTCTTTCTTCAAAGGACGCAACTATTTAGCGGATAATGTGATGCTTCAAACGTGTTTGGCTCAGAAGTTTCCGATCTATAATCCATCACCCGCAGGTGGTCTTGTAGACGGTCCGGATACAGTGCTAAGACTTTCATTTGGGTTATCCAACATATACTTTTTAAAGACTGGAATAGTTTCACTATTTTGAATTAAAATTTTCCAGTTCAACACTATTTTCAAACGCGTCCTTACATCTAAACATAATTATGGGTGGGACTAACAGAAACTGACGAATCATCGATTTGACAAGCATGGTGTGAACCTATAGGACAAGGGAAAATTAAGAAACTGTCTGTAATTGATCATGAAAACTCACGTTAAATATATATTTAGACTAAATATAGAAAGTTATAGTGAAATAAGACGTTTATAATTATTATAGTTTAATAAATAACATCCATTTGTAAAATTACCAACTTTTCATTGGGTGGGCCACAGCTGAAAGTGGGCCCACCCGTAGCTTCGCCACTGCTTTAGCAGGTGCTTAGCGGCAAGCTTTATGTGCAGAGTAGAGGGTGACACGGGAGTGAATTCTCAAACCTCTCCCGTCCCACTCCCACAATAATGAATCTCGTCCCGTCCCAATCCCACGAAAAATCTGGGGGAAAATCCCGTCCCGTTCCACTCCCGGAAGAATGACTCCCATTCCCTCCCACTCCCGTGTTGTTGTTTTTTTGCCGAAATCTGTCAGTTACAGTACAAATATAGTACAGATCACAGCGTGCCCACCTTATTAGTTGAATAAAAACCCAAAATGTAGTTTTTTTGTTATTATATTGAACAGAAAGCCATCTTATGCACAGTGATGCACAGATTAAATTTCATGTAAATCATCCATGCTAACACATACGTCTTCTATTTTATTTATTTATTTTCATTTGAAAGTAGACATTTCACTCTCTATAGATATATTTTTCAAAGACGGAGTTTCGAAGTTTCTCGCTCAAGTTCACAGAGACCTAAAGCGCATCCTGTTTGCTTTAAAGCGCAACGTTTCATTGTTATTCTGAGTGCGCACAAATAAACGTAGAGTCTTTACAGATTCGAAAGATGTGTTAGGCTATTTTTATCTGTATGACCAAAAATTACGGAGATTTTAAGAGCAAGTGAGCGCACCGGAGCCTGTCCTGCAGCGAGTGCGCTCCTTCCACTCTCCACACACTTCAATAGCGCACATTTCTCTAGGTTAACATCATATTGAGCGGCCATGTAAAGTTGCTACTACATACATCTTTCAGATGAAAAGACGTATTTGAGGTTGATGAATGATAGGTGAGCGTTGGATGTCCTGCCCGAGTGAATTACCTCATAGACCAACCGTTAACAATCTGTCCGTCACGGACTGCATCATTCACACCAAAGCAAACCGGAGTAGGACTGCAACAACGAATCGATTAAATCGATAAAAATCGATTACTAAAAGAGTTGGCAACGAATTTCATAATCGATTCGTTGTGTCGCGCGACGCGGAGACGTTTGATTATTAAAAAAAAAAAAAACTTTAGTTGAGCGCGGAGCGGAGTGAACACACTCGGTCTCTCTCGCGCACTGATGCTAGCAGAGTTCGGCGCCTCATAGACAGGGCGGAGCAAAAAAAAACAAGCGGAGGTAACTTAGAGGAAAGATACATGGCGGAGGCAGAGAAATCTGTGCGACCCAAGTCATCCAAGGTGTGGGAGCATTTCACACTAAATAAACAGAAAAAGTGTGTTAACTGCAAAATATGCAAAAGCGACATGGCATGGCACGGGAGCACCACGGCAATGATCCAGCACCTGAAACGCAAACATGGAGTCTTTGATGAGGAGGAAGGGAGTTCAACAGCAGGGTAAGTCACTACAGAATCCTACTTTTGTTCCGTTTTGAAGTGAGGAACGTAATGTCCCTGGTGCTGGTGTTTACTCCTTATCCAGCTTGACAAGCACGACAAGTTAGCGTTAGCTCGTTAATAACAGTAGTAAAGCAGGGGTGGTATAGTTACTTTGCTCTTTGCATTGCAAGACTAAAGACACGTTTTTATTCACTCGCCTTTTTTGGACCATTCATTTTTCAATCTGTTGTCATGTTTAGCTACACTGCAAAAAAAGCTTTTCTTACTTAGTAATTTTGTCTCGTTTCCAGTCCAAATATCTAAAAAATCTTAAATCAAGATTACTAGACAAGAAAAATGGCATGAGAAAATTAAGTGATGCTTAAAACTTCTGTTTGAGATTAGATCTCATTAAGATTATTTTTCTTACCCCATTGGCAGATAATTTTGCTTGTTTTAAGCAAACAATCACTTAATTTTGAGGTGTTTTTTCAGAAAACAAGACATAATTTCTTATGCTATTTCATGTGTCTAGTAAATGTATCTTGATTTAAGATTTTTTAGATATTTGGATTGAAAACAGGACAAAACTACTAAGTTAGAAAAGCATTTTTTGCCGTGTATATTCTGTGCTTTGTCCCATATAGGTTATTATTGACAAATATATTTGTGTGTTGTACTTTTTAATTTAATTTTAAAGATCTTTAATAGCACTTGGTCATCTTAAGCTGTGTTTAAATGTGGTGTATAAATGAACCTTGCACTTACTACAATGATGGTAATAATTTAATGAATAAGCTTCAAGTGAACTCGAGAGAGAGAGAGAGAGAGAGAGAGAGAGAGAGTGTGTGTGTGTGTGTGTGTGTGTGTGTCTTGTCTGTAATTGCTCTTTGGGCTACTTACCTTTACACAACTAGTAACTAAAACAAGTATGTATGTATGTAAGTATGTATTTAGTTGATGTAAAAATTGTGCTATTACACATACTCATACTATCTTTTTGATTCCAGAAAAAAACAGCAAACCATGAGAGGCTTCTTGATGGGAAATGCATCATGTACACCACAGCAAGCTGCTGTCTTGACGGATAGTATCCTCAACATGCTCGTCACTGACATGAGGCCTCTGTCGATGGTTGGAGATGACGGCTTCACTAAAATGATCCACACCTTGAACCCTGGTTACACTCTGCCCTTCAGGACTCACTTCACAAAGCTCATGGAGAGAAAACATCTGCGAGTGTGTGCGTCTGCAGTGTAGTGTAGAGAACAAGTTCTGACATTCAAACAAATCCTGTTAAATTTTCTGATTTGTATTGTTCTTTATTTTTTATAAATTATTTATTGTTCTGGCAGCTCAGGTGGCACTTTATTTAAAAAAAGTATATATATTTGGCAGATGTAAAGCATATATGTGTATGTTTTTTGTGTTAGTCCATTTTTATTTTATTTTATTATTATTATAACAGCTCAGGGACGTTCAAGGAGCAACATGTTTGTGCACTTTCTAAAGATTTTAGTTCTATTTTTGAATAAAGGGTTGGAAATGAATGCTTTTCTTGTTTTTTGGTTTTTATCCGATTCATCGATTAATCGGAAAAATAATCGACAGATTAATCGATTATTAAAATAATCGTTAGTTGCAGCCCTAAACCGGAGGAGAGCATAAAGAGACAGGGCAACTACAATTGAGTTCAGAATTAAAATATACAGTTTATAGTTTATTTATATAAAAGGTATATTTGTGTGTAAAGTTGGGTATCATTACTATTCCCGGTCCCGCCCACTCCCGATTAAATTTTTTCCTGTCCCGTCCAATCACGTGATTCATAGCGATTTTGTTTCCCATCCCGCGGGATTCCCGAAAAAATGTCAGCCTCTAGTGCAGAGACCTATGTGTGCGTCTGAGCGCGGAATAATACGCCTAAATGCCTGTATTAACGGATGGTTTAGTAGGTTATTATACTTATTCAGACCTGCCAACCTTGGAATTTTTTTTTGAGTACCACTTGTGTGATGGC
Source organism: Aspiorhynchus laticeps (assembly GCA_023376895.1). NCBI lineage: Eukaryota > Metazoa > Chordata > Actinopteri > Cypriniformes > Cyprinidae > Aspiorhynchus > Aspiorhynchus laticeps. Next base: position 24,387,685 of record CM041806.1, on the reverse strand, counting down.
AACGGGTGGGTGGGGGGGGAGGTTATGTATCATATGTAGTATATATCATATGTCATATGTATCTACTACAGCTACACGATTCTGGATAAATTGAGAATCACTATTTTTTTTGTCTCAAACAGAGATCACGATTCTCCCACGAAACAAAATAATGTGTGACAAAATATTATTGCTGCAGTCTATTTAAAAGTGTTTAATTTGAACGAATTATTAAACATTTAAATTAATATACATTTATAATATATTTAGTTAATATTAAAATTATGAAAAAGTGGTTTGAATGAATGATTTAATGTCTCACTCATAAATACTTCACTTGTTTCTTTACTGGATGAATCAGTGTTTTTGAACGAATCTCTTGATTCAATCACAAATACATTTAAAGTCACTTGTCGCCACCTAGTGGCGAAACAATGCAATCGACAGAAACGTTATTTGAAGCGCCAGTTAACTTTCAAAAGGTCTATTTTGATCGCTACCATAAACATCAGTGTTAATATCTGTTATTTCGACATAATAACTCGTTATTTCGACATATTAAGTCATTATTTCGACATAATAACTCGTTATTTCGACATATTAAGTCGTTATTTCGACATAATAACTCGTTATTTCGACATATTAAGTCGTTATTTCGACATAACTCGTTATTTCGACATAATTAAGTCGTTATTTCGACATAATTAAGTCGTTATTTCGACATAATAACTCGTTATTTCGACATAACTCGTTATTTCGACATATTAAGTCGTTATTTCGACATAATAACTCGTTATTTCGACATAATTAAGTCGTTATTTCGACATAATTAAGTCGTTATTTCGACATAATAACTCGTTATTTGGACATAATTAAGTCGTTATTTCGACATATTAAGTCGTTATTTCGACATAATAACTCGTTATTTCGACATAATTAAGTCGTTATTTCGACATAAGTCCCATTATGTTAAGGTTGTATTCGATATCAGCCACTAGAGGGCAGAATAAGACAGGGAATCAATTTCAGAACGCAGCTAGTCTTAAGCACTTTTACAAGTTGGTGCTCCAAAATCTCAGAGGTTTATGATGGGAATTTACATTCATGCTAGGCTAAGTTAAATTCATGTAGCACATAAATGCTATACTGTAAAAGGTTGTCATATTTTTTTTACTGGATATTCTACTAATTCATACGTTTCAAATAGGCTATGTGGCCTAATAGGCAATTGACTTATTTAGTACATTTACATTTATGCATTTAGCAGACGCTTTTATCCAAAGCGACTTACAGTGCATTCAGACTATACATGTTTTATCACTATGTGTGTTCCCTGGGAATCGAACCCACAACCTTTTGCGCTGCTAACGCAATGCTCTACCACTGAGCCACAGGAACACGTAGTTACTAGTTGTGTAAAGGTAAGTACATAGCTGTATAGTTTTGTGCTAATTGCCAGTATTGCTCTTCAGCCTTTTTATCTGTTAGATTTGGTTTATTTGGCAGCAGCAGCGCCACTTCCGGTGGCAAACCCAGATTAATACTACAAACTTAATAATGCATTTGTCACATAAAAGCACTTGAAAAGCATTGGTTTTGAGCTAGACTGCAGGAAAGTTACTGCTAATAAATTCGGTTATCATTTCCCACCTTCATTTCGTTCCAAACCTGTTGAACACAAAAGAAGATTTTGTAGAATGTTACCAAACCATTTTGGTTACCCTTGATTTCTACTGTATGAACAAAAAATGATTGAATTTCTCAAATTATGTTCCACAGAAGAAAGAAATTCATACAGGTTTGGAATAACATGATGTTGAGTAAATGATGACAATTTTCATTTTTGGGTGAAACTCCGTTTAAGAACTTTATTATTTGTAAATAATAAAAACCTAATTTATATAAGACACTGATATTTATCTTTAATCAGGCCCTTATTGAATTAACATTTTACTTCAATTAAAATTCATTAGAACTAAACATCTAAAAAGAAATAATTTCTTGCTTATAATCCAGAGTTTAGCTAGTATTAGTAGGATGGTGGTCACAAGAAGTAAAACCATGGTCCTCATTACCATGGTTATGATTTTTAAAATAAGTAATAAGTAATAATAAACTATACAATTTGTAGTTAAAAAAAACTAAACATGAAGAAACTACAAAACACCTTCTATACAATTAAAACATTCCACAATACACTGAAAAAAATGATTCATTGATTTTACTCAATTTTTTTAAGGTAAGTGGTTGCAATCAATTTATTTTAGCTACATTTAAATAAACAAATTTTGTTGAAAGTTAGTAAACTAAATTTGTTTATTTAAATGTAGCTAAAATAAATTTATTGCAACCACTTACCTTAAAAAAATTGAGTAAATTCAATAAATCATTTTTTTCAGTGTATGTAATAACAGTAACATTTATAATAAATAAATTTCTGTCAACAGATTTGTACAGTGTTAATAAATTCAAGTTAAATTACTATGGTGCTGAATTGACAAGCCTATTAGCTTTTTCCAATATACCTCATTGTCGTGGCTGTTTTCAGCCAGCATCACTACAGAACTTTTAATGTTTTCATATCACGCGACTGTATAACAATTCTGTGTCACATCCGAATGGATCAAGAGACTTGCGCTGTTTATCTTTTATAAATCGCGGCAGAAGCGCGGCGCTGTGCGGGTGACTGATCCCGCTCTTTGACGCGCGGCTAGCGGCTGGATGAATCGGGGAGCGCTGCTTCGCGCTTTTGGAGTATTTGCTTTATGCGGTTTCGCATGCGCTGTAATTTAAAAACAGCGCCTAATATTGGGGAGCTCTCTCTCGTTTCGGCGATCGGCCCACTACTTGAATGGAATGTCCCGGTGCTCCCGATGGCCAGGCGATCGAGAAGTGTGATAAGATTTGATGGTCAAATATGTGATCTATTTGAATTATTTAGAGAAACAGCCACTTTAAAATGCTATGGAGAAAGTCAAACTGCATTAGGCTTAGCCTATTTATTATGTAAAATTTTGTCTAATCTTTTTAGCTATAGGCCTAGCTAATATAATATATAGCTAATATTAAATCTGTTAAGGGAATAGATATTATTTAGATATATTTCCCTATAGATTTATGTTACAACTGTGGTATCTTGCAGCTATTGGTTCTAAATGTGCAGGCGGTTGTTTCTTTGTAATAAATGCTATTGATTAATTTAAAACACACACACACACACACACACACACACACACACACACACACACACACACACAGAGAGAGAGAGAGGCCAATATATAGTAAAAATTAAGTTAAATTATTATATAAAATGTATGTATATATATATATATATATATATATATATATATATATATGTCTCTCTGTGTGTGTGTGTGTGTGTGTGTGTGTGTGTGTGTGTGTGTGTGATTGTAATGTATATCATTTTGAAACACAAAATTAAAAAGCTCAAAGATCTATTAAAAATCAAACTCAAAACACCTTAAAACATCTACATTTTTTGTTTGTTAAATTCAAGTTGTGTTTGGGCTGGAAATGGGGGGGGACGCGGGGGGACGGAGTCCGGGGAGTGAATTTCGATTTATTTCCAACTGGATAGGTTTATTTGGAAATTAAAGTGATCTCTATATTTTATCTATTCAAAAGACTACAAAAGCGATCCCAGTTCTGCACATAAACCATTCTCTCTTTTGTGATTGGCCATAATTGGCCTATACCTGCTGACTGCAGCCAATAGAAATGCTTCTCTATTGGTGCACGTGTTGCTCCTCACAGCACAGATCATGAAAGCACTAAGCAGACTGCAGGTTTTATCGTTCGTTATAATAAACGAAGTGTAGAGACAATGTAAATAATAGATTTATTGCAGTGTAGAGAGCTTCATTAATTAAAATAGACAGTGGTGTAAGATCTCGATGAACTAAGAGGAGTGACAGCTTTTAATGATTATAACAGGAGTTTGCAAATGTGAAATTGAATTTATACTACAGTTTTATACATTTGTGAATTTAATCAAAAGTTATTATTAAGTGACTTAAATTTTAGGAACACTATTTCGTCAACGAAAATAGTTCCAAACAAATCACAGCTGAGCTGCTGCACATCTCCAAGCAAACACAGCTGTGTTTGGTTTATGAATGAATCTGTGTTTTTGAACAAATCTATTGAGTAAATGATTAAATAACCCATTCATATAGACAGTCACTTGCTTCATTCCTAAATGAATCAGCAGTTTGAAGGAATCGATTGAATGAATGCTCAGTGACAAAGACAGTGACTTGCCATCACCTACTGCGTTTCTGTTTAATTTTTAAAGTATAAATTGAGTAATTTAAATCGTTTAATTTCTATATTTAAAACATTAATCTCATAACATTGTTATTATGAAATGCAATGCCATCTCTGAGTCTTGTCAAAAAAGTCTGTAAATATTCCTTAATGTCACATTTGTGCTCTTCTGTGCCTTGCAAAGATGAATTGTTGATGCTGATTTCATTTGATATAGTAACTTATTCTACCTGATTGTATCTTATTTTAATTGAATTTATTGTTTAATTCGCCATTCATTCACTCGTTCAATTAAAAATGTCGATAAAAGTTTACAAATCTGATTTTTTTGGCACAAAAGATGACATACATTTAATAAAGTTAGAGGCATTACAAAGGTTTTTAAAAAATAAAATAACCTTGAAGGTCTCAAATATTGCCTTATTGGAGCGCAGTGGCTGTAGAAGAAAGCGCATGACGAAGGAGTACAAAGCTAAATTTAATAATAATACACAGGAAAATCTACACCACATAAGCACAAATAAGAGCAGACAACAGAACGGGGAAGAACACAGGACTTAAATACTAGAAAAGTAATAGGTGAGAACTGAAACAGGTGTGGAGTAATTCATCACAAACCATGGAAACTAATGAGGAACAGAACTGTGCGCGACTGCACAATCCGACACAATCAGGAGACGGAAGAGGCTTTGTTTGAGATGAGCAAAATCTGCGCACAACCACGCGAGATGCATGCCGGTTAAAAAAGTGTCCAAGTTACATCCGACTTGCTCTGATGTCATATGCTAACTTGTGCCAAAAAAAACTCTCGCGACGGCGAGGCGGCTGTGTCGGATTGTGCAGTCGCGCGCAGTTGCTCTGCACTGACTGCCTCTGATCAAAAGCATGATGGGAAACCTGACGACACAGCTTAATGCTCATTGGTTCACACAACTGTGATGATGCTAAAGTGTTTTTTTTTTTTTTTAAATCTGATTTCATGCGATTATGAATTTAAATTATGCATGAATATTTCCAAACACTATGACAGGGCGATCTCTGTGTGAGATAGGCCTATGTGACCGCTGTCATATTTCTATAAAAAAATTAAAATACATGTTTGTATTGTTCATCATACTTATATTCATATAAAAGCAACAGAACTGAAATTATACCAGGTTTATCAGCAACACAGCACATGAGTGAGAATAACGCGATATCCTCTAGCTCAGTAGGCTACTCATTGCGCGCGGCGGCTCGCCAGATTTACTTTGTGGCTCGCATGGCAGCAAATAATACGATGATATTATCATGCAGTCAATCCAGATATTTCATAAAAACATTAAAAACAAGCAGGGCTATAACATAACCTATTAAAAAACTCACACAATGTCTACACCGGACGCGAGTGGCGCGATCCGACAAAAGACAATAGAACCCATCAGAGTATGTGAGCGGAGCGGAGCGGTGTAATATTGAATGGGGCGAGGAGCGGATATTTTAAAAGTCGGAGCGTCGTGGTTTTCACTCGCTCCAAGAGCGCTCCATCACAAGTACAATTCATGCCAACGGCCTGTAATATGACTGCATATTTAGCAAGAATTCACATGTTAAACATATTTAGCTAGCTTGATAGAGAAGGATCACTCAAATAAAAAAGAATGTGAAGGCTATGATGACGTGAGCGGGAAGTTATAGTTCTCAATGAATTTGTAACTTTGTTCCTTCTGATCAGGAAGGATCTGATCCGTCGCTAGTGGGGTGAAAGGTGGTGACAATTCTAGGGGCCCCCACTGACCAGGGGGCCCCACAAAATCCAGGAATTTTACTATATAGGCCCATGTTCTGTGAATAATTCTAATATTTTATTAGTTGTATAACTGAGATATTATGAAAACCACAAAAAAAGCATGCAATTTGGTTCCATGCTTGTATATTGTCCAGTATATGATATGTGTGTGTGGGGGGGGCCCACATCAATATTTTTTCAGGGGGCCCCCAATCCTCTAGCTATGGCCCTGCTTCTGATACTGAATATTTTCAGCTGAAAGCATGATTTAAACAAGTACTATAACACATATTCACACACAATCACGCTCTCAATAATGCATTCAAACAAATGTAATCTTACAGTGCTTCTTCATCTGTATCTGATTTCGAATGAACAGAAATCTGTAAGATATGAAGCGATCCGTAGGTAAAATAACTCAGAAAATGTACTGTTCTTTTCATCAGAAACAAAATTGGCACTGCAAAAATCTGCAATTATACCTTTTAACTTGCCATGTGGTAGAAAAAAGTTTTCACACTTCCAATAAGCCACTTTGAAACTCTCCTGTTATTTTATTTTATTATCCTCTCTTCTTTTAATATACTATGAACAGAACTGTGATATTTCAAACATACTGAAATACTTTAGATGCGGAGCGGTGTTTCTGAGATCAGTGAGCGAGGAGCGGAGCTGGAGCGGGAGCTGGAGCGGAGTGATTATTAAATGCTCGGAGCGCGGAGAGGAAATTGTTGGCGCTCCACTCCGCTCACATACTCTGGAACCCATGTTGTCTACACTGGATGCTGCGCGGCGCGATGCGACACGATCCACATCAGTAAACTGATGCCTCGTTCCATTTATGAAGAACTGTACTGGCACTAAGTTCAAATGATTTGCAACTGTCGCTTTTTCGCATCAAGTGTAGACAGACTTTTAGCGCAGCGGGGCGTGGCATGAAAACTGTCGCGTCTGGTGTAGACACGGTCAGACAGTGTCTGCTCTATTACAAATAATTTATATTTAAAAAAATACCTAAAACAGCGGCATTACAAGATGGAAATATAGACTAGAGATATTTACACTTGCTCTGTCCTATGTCCATGACACACTGCAGAGTTGCCAGTTTTAATCTTAACAGTTCTTAACGCCGAATGTGCACTTGGATGGTTAGATAGATACATGATGGGCTAGTATAGAAAAAAATAACTTGAGGTCTTCCCAGCATTAAGGTAATCCTGCTTTTTTAGAAATCATCTTGTCCTAGTTACAAATTTGACTGGTAAATGATAAAGAATGATAGACCCTTTTGTATTACATTGCATTGCATATCAGGGATGACAGATTGATAAAAATACATGCTATTTATGACTGGATGTAACTTTTGATGCTTTTTGATACTTTGCAGTAAAAGTGGCTCTCCGATTGACTTTGCCCTATCAGTGCGGCTCCCATGAAAAAAATAGTGAGGAACACTCTATATAAGAGGTCAGAACTGTCCGTCTTGACTGCGCTTATTTCACTCCTCCCTTTACTGCAACCGCCTACTCTCATCTACATTTCAGGCGAGGCGAGGCGCATCTCAAACAAGCCTAGAAACACTTGGAAAGCTAAACCAAAACAGAACATAACTGTGACTCTTATAATGGGAAGGTTCATTTCTGTCAATGATGGTGTTCCTATATAAAAATTTAGTAATTTAGTAATTTTTAATTTGTAAAGTAGAATACAAAAATGAAAATGGGCAAATGTGGGATCACAGAGAGATGTTTTATTTTTTTTGTATTATCATTACAATCGGTTTTACTACAAATAGCATGCTTAAACTATGGTGAGTGTAGCAAAATGTTTTAACTGTAATAAACCTTTTTTTTTTAATTTGTTGCAAAACTAGGCCTAATTAAGTTTCGTTGCAAATTGCTTTTTTCCTGCTATTTTATAATAATAATAATAAAAATCAGTAGAAACATATTTATAATACTTATAGAAAGCATTCGTTGTTGGAAAAGATCATTTAAGTAAGTCCGTGGCTTCTGGGGATGCCACCGGAAGTTGCGCTGCGACATGCCGCTGCCAGAGAGCTCCAGCCACAGTTGCCAAGTCCGCGTATTATATGCGACTTTGGGCTTCTTTTTTTGTAAAGTTGCGGGAAAAAATCCCTGGTCGCGGGTTGCGGTTTTTTGGGCTTATTTTAAAAGATATGGTTGCTTGTTTGGGAAATCTGACAAGCAACTTCGTTTCTTTATTTATGTTCGCCGTATTCTTCAATACATTGATTGACACTCTGTCTGCTCGCAGTTAATAGCAACCAGTGCAATAATATAAGAGCCGTAGAGTCATTCGCCATATGTTCTGCTCCTCAGTGGAGAAAAATCACATTCAGAAAGAAGCGTGACGCTGTAATCAAGCGATGATAGAAGTAGAGAGGAGAGGGGTGACTTTCTTTTAGCCTAATTTTTACAATGTTTTTGTAATGTATTAATTATCACAGGCTGTAATAAAAAACAAGTAGCCATGTCCTAATACTAAGAGTAAATACATTTGGTTTGAATAGCCTGGTGGTATGGCAAGATGTCTTAAAATGTATTTCTTTTTAAACTTAGGCCACATTATTAGATTACATTTTGACTTCATGAATACACATAAATGACAGCTTAATGATTTTAAGAAAAATCTTTTTTAATATTTAATATTTTCTTTTTTAATATAATATAGCTATATTATAATTTAATATAATATTTTATATATTTTTATATAATATTTATGTGGCATTTTGTTTTTTTATGTCATTTATTTGATAGTTATGTATACATTATTTTATTTTAAATGGAAGAAAAACCTGTTTTTGACCTCAAAATAAAGCACGTTCCCTCTGTACATGGCTGTAACGAGCAGTTTTGTGGTGCTGGGAATTCTTTATAATTAATTAAAAACAAATTTTGCCACATTGATGGCTCAAGAAGGTGTAATTGTTCATATAACACATTGTTTCATTTTAAAATATATATAAAAAAATGTAACCAAGTGTTTTTCAAGTGTAATATTTCTGTAAAGGCTAGGGACAGAAAAATGGACATTTCCATAGAATGACCCCAATATATTTTAGGCTATAAATATGTGGCTATGTTACAGCTCCTCTTTGAAGCTCTTGTGTTTTTCTCCTTTTCCATCTCTCCAATCCTATTCTGCTCACAGGTGATAGGAGACGAGTTTTGTTCCCACTTTTGTTGCAGTTTGCTAATTTTTGTAAAATAGCTTCTGTTTTTGCTTTTCAGATAAAAGAGTGGTTTCAGTTTAATATGTTGCAGGCTCATTTATTGGTAATACATAATTGCTTATAAATAATATTGATGATAATAAATCATCAAAAAAATATTGGGCTTGTTTTGGGCTTGTTTTGGAAGCTGCGGTTGCTTATTTGTCTCGCGAGAGTTGGCAACTATGGCGCCAGCCTTAATAGTGCAAGCCGTTGATTCAAAATAAAGGTCAAGCACATGAAGCAAAATAGGCTATCGAAGAAGAATTAATATGAATGAATGAATGCATGATGCATTTATATAACAGATAAAAAGCTGGCTGAAAGAGCAATACTGGCAATTAGCAAAAAACCTCGAAATAACGAGTTAATTATGTCGAAATAACGACTTAATATGTCGAAATAACGACTTAATATGTCGAAATAACGACTTAATTACGTCGAAATAACGACTTAATTATGACGAAATAACGAGTTATTATGTCGAAATAACGACTTAATTATGTCGAAATAATGAGTTATTATGTCGAAATAACGACTTATAAATATGTCGAAATAACGACTTAATATGTCGAAATAATGAGTTATTATGTCGAAATAACGACTTAATATCTCGAAATAACGAGTTAATATGTCGAAATAACGAGTTATTATGTCGAAATAACGACTTAATATCTCGAAATAACGAGTTATTATGTCGAAATAACGACTTAATATGTCGAAATAACGACTTAATATGTCGAAATAACGAGATAAGCTTTCTTTTTTTTTCTCACCAGAAGTTATCTCTCTTTTTTTTTTCCACACCATGCGGTTCAGGGCTTCCGTATATGACAGTTCACTAAACAAGTAATTAATATTAAATCACTTACATTTTAGACGCAATATTGACTGTTTTTGTTGTTTCAGCATTCAAAGATCACAGCAGAACCATAACCTCACCTCGCCTCATCTCACAGCAACACTCAACCTGTTTTCATTACTGAATGATTCAGCGTTTTGAACGAATCGATTAAGTCAAAGATTCAATGACCCATTCATAAACAACTGCCTCATTCTTGATGGATCAGCCGTTTGAACGAATCGTTTGAATGACTCAATGACTCGCTTAATAAGACCGCTTATCACCTGTCGCCACCTACTGGCAGTTTAGTTTGTTTAAAAGTGTCATTCTTTCCAACATTTCTTATTTGTATATTCAAAAAAATATTTAAAACAATCTCATAACATTATTTAATGTAAATTATTTAGTGTAAATTATTACATTTGATTGGTATCATCCCTATAGTGTCTTATTCTAATTTAATTTAATGATCAAAATTAAGAATTTAAAATGAAAGATGAAGCATATTGTTATGGGGTTGACGAGACGTGAGACATGCGGATCCATTTGCAAGGCTTTATTATGAAACATGGTCAATACAGGCAGGGTCGGGCAGTAGCAAACAGGTATGGCATGGGCAAGACACAAGAGCAGTCCGTTAAGCAAGCGTGGGTCGACGATCAGCGTACAGTATCCAGAGGGCTAGGCAGAGAGAATAATCCAAGGGAACACGGGCAGAATCAAACACGGGTAATGAAACTAGGAATATCAGGAAACGCTTTGTATGTAGATAGAACTAACAATACTCGGCAGAGTGTATGAGAATGTCCAGAGTTTATATAGTGTGTGGGGGTGTGTGATTGGGTGATGGTGATTGTGAGATGGTGAACAGGTGCAAGTGTGATCATTGTGAACAGCTGTGTGGGTGCAGTGAATGATGGGAGATGCAGTCTAAGAGTGATCTGTAACTGTGTGAAATCAATGTGATGGGAGAGTGACCTCTAGTGGTGAGTGATGCAAAGTTCATGGCCAGGATTCGTGACATAGTCCCCCCCCAAGGAGCGGCTTCCAGACGCTCCACACATTACCGAATCCAGGAGGGTGGTGGAGCGGAGGCGGAACAGGGGAAGGGAAGGAGGACCAGGTCCATGTGCGAGTGGCGAGGGTGTGGGATGCAGCAGGGCTGGAAACCTGGGCGGAGCAGACGGACCTGGAGCCCACCAGGTCGGAGCAGACAGAACTGGAGCTCCCCAGGGCGGAGCAGACGGACCTGGAGCCCACCAGGGCAGAGTGGACGGGACTGGAGCCCCCCAGGGCGGAGCAGGCAGGACTGGAGCCCCCCAGGGCGGAGCGGACGGACCTGGAGCCCACCAGGGCGGAGCGGACGGAACTGGAGCCCCCCAGGGCGGAGCAGACGGGACCAGAGCTCCCCGCAGGGAAGCAGACTGGGCAGGTAACCCTGACAGGACCTGGAAGCAGAGGAGAATAAGGACTAACAACACAGGGAGAGCAGAGACAGACAACACTGGGAGAACAGAGACAGACAACACAGGGAGAGCCTTCACGATCTCAGGAGCCGTGCCAGGGCAGGACAGGAAATCCCAGACGGCCTCCGTAGCCATGACAGGGCTGGACAGGATATCACCGACGGCCTCCTTAGCCATGACAGGGCCGGACAGGGAATCACAGACGGCCTCCATAGCCGTGTCAGGATAGGGCGAGAGTTCATAGACGGCCTCCATAGCCGTGACAGGACAGGATGAGAGCTCACAGACGGCCTCCATAGCCGTGACAGGACAGGATGAGAGCTCACAGACGGCCTTCTTAGCCGTGACAGGACAGGGCGAGAGTTCACAGACGGCCTCCATGGCCGGGACAGGACAGGGTGAGAGTTCATAGACGGCCTCCATAGCCGTGACAGGACAGGATGAGAGCTCACAGACGGCCTTCTTAGCCGTGACAGGACAGGGCAAAAGTTCATAGACGGCCTCCATGGCCGGAGCAGGACAGGGCGAAAGTTCATTGGAGGATACCACCGACACCTCTGGAGGTTCTGCAGCTAACGCCGCCACCTCTGGAGGTTCTACGGTGGTAACATGACAGACTGAGTGTGTATTGCTGGGCGCCACCACCTTGCAAGGGGCTGAGGCGAGCACCACCGCTTGGGAAGGTTCTGCAGCATGTGCTGCCACCTCTGGAGACATTACAGTGGACGTCGCTACCTCAGGCAGTCCACTGGTGGTGTACGCAGCCCAAATGCAACAAAGCGATCCCTATCATGGGAAGCGCTTCAAACAGGGAAATCAGTTCAGGGACAGAAGAGTTGGAGTGAGTGGATTTGGGGATGCCAGCGGCGCGTACAGACACCAGTGGGACATCCCTCACACTAGACATCAGACTGGGGTACTGAAAGACTGACCTTGATGAACTCGGTGCAACAGACAGGGCATGACGAGATTCTGGCAGATCAACTGCGACGTAATGTGACTCTGGCGGATCAGCTGAGACGTGCTGTGACTCTGGCGGATCAGCTGAGACGTGAAGAGGCTCTGGCTGAGGAGCTGAGACGTGAAGAGGCTCTGGCTGAGGAGCTGTGACGTGGTCTGACTCTGGCTGGTCAGCTGTGACGTGGCGAGACTCTGGCTGGTCAGCTGTGACGTGGTGTGACTCTGGCTGGTCAGCTGTGACGTGGTGTGACTCGTGACGATCAACTGTGGCTTGGCGTGACTCATGACGATCAACTGTGGCTTGGCGTGACTCACTGAGATCACAGGTGGCTTGGCTTGACACGTGACGATCAACGGTGGCTTGGCTTGACTCACGGAGATCACTGGTGGCTTGGCTTGACTTGTGATGATCAACTGTGCTTTGGTTGGACTTGTGACAATCAACTGTGGCTTGGCTTGACTCACGGAGATCACTGGTGGCTTGGCTTGACTTGTGACGATCAACTGTAGCTTGACTTGACCTTTTAACATAGGCTGTGACTTGACTTGGTTCTTCAACATCAGCGGTGACCTGACTTGACTCTTTAACATCAGCGGTGACTTGACTTGACTCCTTAACATCAGCGGTGACTTGACTTGGCTCTTTAACATCAGCGGTGACTTGACTTGGCTCTTTAACATCAGCGGTGACTTGACTTGACTCTTTAACATCAGCGGTGACTTGACTTGACTCTTTAACATCAGCGGTGACTTGACTTGACTCTTTAACATCAGCGGTGACTTGACTTGACTTGACTCTTTAACATCAGCGGTGACTTGACTTGACTCTTTAACATCAGCGGTGACTTGACTTGACTCTTTAACATCAGCGGTGACTTGACTTGGTTTTTTAACATAGGCTGTGGCTTGACTTGGCTTTTTAACATAGGCTGTGGCCTGACTTGGTTTTTTAACATCAGCGGCGACTTGACTTTGCTTTCTAACACAGGCTGTGGCTTGACTTGGCTTTTTAACTTCAGCGGCGACTTGATTTGGCCCTTTAACATAAGCTGGGACTTGGCTTGGCTCTTTAACATCAGCTGGGACTTGACCTGGCTCGTGACTGGCAGCAATGACGCTACGGGGTGTTGTTGGGACCGCCATTTTGTGAGCGTGCTCTAGCGCGGCTGTGATCACACAATTGGGTGCGGTATCTCGTTCCTCCGTGACCCCCACAGTGAATGCTGAACCAACAGTCAATAAAGCATAGTCCATAAACTGACTGCGAGATGAGCGGGGACCCTCACAGATTAACTGTGATTTGAGCGGCTGGTTAATGCCGTCACAAAAAAAATCAATCAAGACATCGTCCGGAAAATCTGAATCATTAGCAACCTCTAGATATACTTGAATAAAGTCCTCGAGTGATCGCTTACCCTGCTTGAGGGACAATAACAGTCTTGCCGTGTGCATACCGGGCCAGTAATGTTCAGGAAAGCCGCTGGATCCTTGTGGGGCCGAGTATTCTGTTATGGGGTTGACGAGACGTGAGACATGCGGATCCATTTGCAAGGCTTTATTATGAAACATGGTCAATACAGGCAGGGTCGGGCAGTAGCAAACAGGTATGGCATGGGCAAGACACAAGAGCAGTCCGTTAAGCAAGCGTGGGTCGACGATCAGCGTACAGTATCCAGAGGGCTAGGCAGAGAGAATAATCCAAGGGAACACGGGCAGAATCAAACACGGGTAATGAAACTAGGAATATCAGGAAACGCTTTCTGTTATGGGGTTGACGAGACGTGAGACATGCGGATCCATTTGCAAGGCTTTATTATGAAACATGGTCAATACAGGCAGGGTCGGGCAGTAGCAAACAGGTATGGCATGGGCAAGACACAAGAGCAGTCCGTTAAGCAAGCGTGGGTCGACGATCAGCGTACAGTATCCAGAGGGCTAGGCAGAGAGAATAATCCAAGGGAACACGGGCAGAATCAAACACGGGTAATGAAACTAGGAATATCAGGAAACGCTTTGTATGTAGATAGAACTAACAATACTCAGCAGAGTGTATGAGAATGTCCAGAGTTTATATAGTGTGTGGGGGTGTGTGATTGGGTGATGGTGATTGTGAGATGGTGAACAGGTGCAAGTGTGATCATGGTGAACAGCTGTGTGGGTGCAGTGAATGATGGGAGATGCAGTCTAAAGCCCGATTCGGACGGTAATTGTTTCTCAGGGGGACGTAAGTGATTTTCACCATATACAGGGGGTAGTCGGTGATTTAATTAACATCCGAATCCAGGATGTCGGTGTTTTTCTCTCACCACCCCTGTAAAAATCCCCGGCCGAATTACCTACTGTTTTTTGACAAACACCGAGGTCGTGTGGTAATTTAATTGCCATCCGAATCCACATCCCTGAGTTTACGAGAAGAAATCGATTCAAAATTCAGTGTTTAATCCCTTTTTGAACACTCCCGAACACCGTAACGTACTTCGGTGTAATTTACATATTATTTCTGAAATGCTGGAAAGTATATAAAAGAACAATACTTCATGACTGCTCAACCACAGCGACTGGGAGCAGAAAAAGAAGAAAAGCACATAAATGTTCAAATGGGTCTTTATGGCAGCAGCAGGTATGCAATACAATTTTAAAATGTGTATTATAAACAGATATATATCGCGTATAATTATATACAACTATAGCGCGTCTTTCCTATTTTTAAACAGGAGATTTAAATAAATACACAATAATAAGAATACATTTGTAAATAAAATTAATTTTATTTACAGCAGACAATCATGTGACTGGCCACGTGAGCAGCGCGTTCCCGGGTGCTGAGGATCACAGAACTCACTCCTCCACTGTGAATAAATCTCCATCCGAATCCATGAGTTTTATCACTGAGGTGATATGTAAATTTATTTTCACAGACGTCCATATGAGAAACAATTACCGTCCGAATCGGGCTTAAGAGTGATCTGTAACTGTGATGGGAGAGTGACCTCTAGTGGTGAGTGATGCAAAGTTCATGGCCAGGATTCGTGACATATATTTAAAAATATAAGGGGAAAATGCCCTTTATAAAGGTAAAAATATCACAAATATGCATATTTAAATATGTCAAAGCTGATTGAACTCTGATGAGAATATTGCTTCATAATCAATTATATACAACACAATTGTCACAATGTCAAGCCCTGACACATTTTATTTATGTATTCATTGTTACAGCCTATATCTTTGTGTTACATTTTGTTTTTTTAAAAGGCAGAGACTTTATAAAATAGTCAAATATAAGCAACTCACCACTCCAACAAGTTTAAACAAATAATAATAATAATAATAATAAAACTAGGTCTATCGACAAACCATCAAATACGTTTAAAATTATTTTTAAAAAATCAGACCAATCACATTTTTATTTTTATTCAGGAGTTATATATATACAAAATGATAACTTTCATGGGACCCGCCAGGGACCCCCCCCCCCCATCCCATCCCATCCCATCCCATCCCATCCCATCCCATCCCATCCCATCCCATTGCCCGAACATGGCGCCGGGACTGTCCATAGTTCAAGTGAATAAAAACTGCTGGATGTTGAGGTGGCTGCAGTATTCTGTCACGGTCCATCACGGAAAACTCAGGAAAGCAAATAAGATCCAAATATAGTTTATTTAGTCCCAAAACAAAGATAAAAAAAAAAACAGATCAAAAACACTGGCAAGAGGGTCCGTGTACTTTTGCGTCCATTCTTTTTTCGTTTTTTAACCCAGAAATGAAATACAGAAAATGTGGTTTCTTCTTTAATGGTTCAAACACTGATGAATAGAATAAGCAGGCACAAACAAATTTTCATTATTAAAAATTCCGATTTCCGACCAAATACTGACACACATCCGGTTTCTTTCTCGGCTGTATACGTTAACTTAAGACATAACTGACTGTGTTTACCAGAATACTTGCCAAAACGGGTATTTTAACATAACTTTGTGTGTGTGTGTATGTATCCATCCGTTGAGGCGTTGTCTGAAACACGGTATCTAAATCACGCCTCTCTTTCTCACGCTCTCTCTCTGCGTGTTCGCGCTTCAGTGTGTGCGGCAGCGGCTGAGCGCAGAAACGGAGCGCGTGCAAATGATGAACTTTCACTCTATGTTAAACTTATCAGTTGATCCGCGAATCACATGCGTGCCGAACCGTGGGGACTGGTCCGTACGGATCACGGATCATCTATGATCCGTTGCACCCCTATTCAACATACAGTTCTTGTAAAAAACAAATCAACATTGATTTACAAGTGTTTTTGGTAACCTTTTTCAACCATTTAGCATTAAACATTTTTTCAACGTTGTTTCAATGTTGAAACAATGTCATTATTTCAACCATATTTCAACGTTGAAGATTGGTCATGTGCCGGCTGGTTTTCAACCGTTCAGCATTAAACGTTGTATTAACGTTGTTTCAGCGTTAAAACAACAACTGACCTTATTTCAACCATATTTCAACGTTGAAGGTCGGTCATGTGCCGGCTGGGTAAATACTGCATAGTGATTTATCCTATAGTGCTTGCATAAAGCAAGTAGTGCATACACTTGCAGCTGTTATGTATCTTAGTAAGTCATTGTAAGTCCTCTTTTGAGACACGCGCAAGCGCACGCACAGTTACCCCCCCCCCCCCTCGCCCGTTATAATAAAATAAAACAAGCGGGCTCCCCCAAAGTCCACGGCATAGTTCGAACACTGCATTTATGCATTTAGCAGACGCTTTTATCCAAAGCGACTTACATTGCATTCAAGTTACAGTTTTACATTTGATCAGCTCTTGCTTTCCCTGGGAATCGAACCCATGATCTTGGCGTTGCTAGCGCCATGCTCTACCATTTGAGCTACAGGAAAGCCAATGTTGGCAAAGGCTATTTACACTAACTCCACCCACTAATGTGTGATTGAGTTGGTCAAGACAAGACATCAGTACAGCATTATTTTCAGTGGCGTAGATGGTAAAGCGCATGCATTTTGACGTGGTCGACCCGAGTTCGAGCCCGCCTTTTGCAGAACTTTTTTTCTCCCTTTTCAAATCTCATATCGCATCAGAAAGGCATTTATTTTCAATAAAAATGAAGGAAATAATCAAAAAGTTAAAAATAAAGTATCGGGTAGGGTTAGGGTTAGGGATGTGCGCTACGACTAATTTGACTGTCGTTTAAACGGAAGTTTTGTATCCGACTAGTCGACTAGTCTAAAAGCTAGAAACCCCCCAGAAATGAAAAAAAAAAAAAAACTGTGCTTGTGTCTATATAACAGCATACAGTTGAAATACTTAATCTTTGAATCACTGTCAAATCCCTCAATGAATTCTGCAAAAAAAAATAGGTCACGATTATGCCGTATGCTTGCCTCGCGTTATCATCAATTCATTTTAGGCGGTCGTTAAACAGGAAAAAAAGATAGAGCATACACTCTTCATAAACCAGTGCATAGCTTATTTATTCAGATCAGTTGGAGCAATGCAGAAATGGAAAATCAATCAATAGACTGACAGAATTCTTCATATTCATATAACGTTAGCCAACATATTAAACCACATATTAAAACAAAAGTAAAAAACAGTAGGAAAGTTTATCAAGGAATAGCATTAAAACGGCTTTTAAAAATGTACTTCATGTTGGCTATATTGTCTAAAAACAAAACAAAGCTCGTTTTACTTACTCAGATCGTGCGCATTTGTTCAGTGAATTTAACATGTTAACATGGTCTGGCGAAAGACGGGACTAGAGGCGATTCTGCACTTGAAAAAAACCCCGCGCTCGGCAGGAACTGAAGTCACAGGCACGCAGAGAGAGATAACTACAAGCAAGCAGACAGTTTCGAAAAGAGCCTGGAAATCCCGCAGCACCACCGAAGTGGGTCTTCGTTTAGAGGAATAGACAGCGCGGATAGGATCGCGGACCGCAGCGGCAGGTTGTAGTGTATGACATGATTGACATTTGGCTTTGGCTAGCTTCCAAGCTAACGCATACGTGTATTGAATATGATTACGCATAGCTCCAGTAAAGTTATTGTAAGCCAATTTGACATTACACAGTTTACAAAAAACGTTTCCATTTCCTTATTCCTAATTCAAAATAATCCCACACCTTGGTCTTTCGCGTGGAGCTTGCCGCAACTGACATGAAGAAAACGCATGTGAGGTAAAATTATAGTTCCCGCCCAGATACGCTTTTAAAAAATATTTATATATTTAAATATTTTGATATGTATTCTTTTTCAAAAGTTTTATTTTAACTGTTTTTTAATGTTTTAAATGTAACATTAAAATTATGGTAATTTGAATGATAAAATCATCGGGGTTTTTTTCTCTCGTGTAGTCGACTATTGTTTTCAGTGTCGACTAGTAGGAGCTGTACCGTTTAGTCGACTAGTCGACTAGACCCGCACATCCCTAGTTAGGGTAGGTGTAGGGAGGGCTTTATTGTCCAAAAAAATGTGGCATCTATTTAATAATTTGAATTAAAACTATAATTTACACTCAATACGTTATTATTGCGTATTGTTTTATAATGTACTACAATACTGAGGTGCAGATAATTGCTATTTATTTGCAATAAGTAGGCCTATAAATAGAAGAAAATCTTGCTATTTTAACAGTGTAAATAGAATCTATAGCTATTTGCACTTAGTGTAAATAGCATATTGTTAAAAATACTGCTATTTTCACTTGGTGTAAATAGCATCCATCGCTATTTGCACTTAGTGTAAATAGCATCTATCACTATTTACACAGTGTAAATAGACGCTGCCTTTTTTAGCGTCTCTATACAGACACTATAGCGCCTTCTCGAGCTACTACCATAACTGCTTTATGAAAACCTTTTAGCTTCGATATTTTTATGATCTTAATAATTTTTCACGCCTAAAAACATGTATGAAATACTCATTACATATTTCTTTGCAAATAACTGTATCCTGGGCATGTTCTATGGGAGTGCTAGAGGGAATGAAACGAAAAAGCAAGAGAAGGTCAGTTAAAGCAAAGGGACTTTGGTTAAAGCTAGAAATAGGATGACTGACATTTTCTGTTGATTTCCTGAGTGGCCATGCTTTTAAGTTAGAATCAACTCTAAGTTTTGTTCAGTGCTGCACAATCGGGGGCCTGTTTCATAAAACAAGTTTACCAAATAAGCCAGGATTATTTCAGTTAGTCTGACTTATTGTCAGCTGATTTGGTTCAAAATAACTAACTGAAATAAGCCTGGTTTATTTGGTAAACTTGTTTTATGAAACAGGCCCCAGGAGTCTCATTATAACAAGCAAAGTGAAACATGTAGGCTAAATAAGAGATTCATTGTGCAGTGTAGATCTTCATTGATTATAACGTATTTTTGTGAGATCTCGACAAACTGAAATTAATGACAGTTTTATAATTATTATAGGGAAGCGCAGAGCGCTTTGCGCGCTTTCTTGGATAATCCATTCAGAATTTGAATAAGTTTTTCATGATGCTGTTGGACCAGTGACAGCTGTACGCTGCAATGTTTCGGGAGTGACATCTGCATATAAATGCGGCATTAATTAACAGGGCAAAAATATGTCAACATGTATATTAAGGCTAGAGTAGGCTACCGTCACTGATTTCAGAAGCACCCTCAGATATCAGATTACAACTTTATATATTTCTATTTTTACCCCATATATTAAACCGTGTGTAGCGCTCTAACACGATGTAAGGTAGCTTACATGCAATGCATGGTCCTCTCCGATACCGTGACCCAGACAGCACACAAAATTGACAAAATTATATCCCAATATATCATTTCATGATGATAAAGTTCCCAGGATTCTGCCTATGTCTATTTTAAAAAACATATTTTTATTAAGTCTCTGCATTGTTCCAAAGACTCTAGTTCTCAACTGAGCGTGCGGGAGAAGCACCTACTAAATTTGGCCAAAGAACACCTGTTAAAATCGACATTTTTCTATATTAATTTGTGCATTTTTCAAATGTTTATTAGAAGTACAAAAATTCTTCATAAACAAAAATCTGAAAGGTCCGTGTACGTTGCGTTCATTCGAGTTTTGATTCTAAATTGAAAAACAAAAAATCGAATTACGATGACTTATTATTTTTTTTATTAAATATTGAAAACAAAATAAAATTGAAAAACGCTGTTTTATTGTTTCAGGACACACAAAAAAGAGAAAATGGCTTGTTTGTTAATTTTTCTCTATTCGTTTAATCATAGTTAGTGTGGTAATCAAAATTTCATAATACCAAGCATGATGAATGCCGAAAAGTGCACATTTTCATTATAACAACTAACCTAACCTGGAAGTGAAGCTATAATTGGCGGCCTTTTCTTGGGGGAAAAATGTCCAGTATTGAGCCATATGCGCAAATGATTTCTAATATGATACAAACAGGAGCGACATTTTCAGAGATCTCAGACAGTCTCAGACAGTTCAACATGGTGCTGGTCGCGGTTGTTCTGCAATGAGTATCCGAAGATTTTGTGCACAGCACAACATTGTAAGAAGAGGACATGTATCGGACTCCCATTTAGAACTGGCAATAGCTAATGCCATAAGTGAGGTAAGGATGACATTTCATTGTTTTGGTAGCTAATTACGGTACTTCAGTGTACATTACTGGCAGTGGACATACTTTTAATTAAATATACTTTTTCATGTCCTAATAGACAGGGCCAACATTTGGCAGAAAACACATGACAGGGTACCTGTCAGCAAATGGGATAAGAGCGGGTGAGGGCAGAGTGGGCAAACTTTTGAGTACCATCCAACAACCATACCATGAAGCGCGATGTCATGTAAGTGTGTGTGTTTAAAAAATAGGCTACCGATCTATAGTCTAAGCCGATAGAGAGAGTACCAGGGCACGTTGTCTCCAAAACGTTGATTTATTGCCCTCATAAAAATCCCACCCAGTAAGTGGCCCAATCCCTCCCACCCTCCATAACTGGACACCCCCACCATCTAATGATGAATTGATTATTAGGTCCGCTGTGTTTAAGGATTTTTTATGACTTGTGTGTTACGGTCCATTGTTATGTGCTTTAAACTTTAAATGGTGAAATTGTGTTAAAGGGAAGTTTTTATTAAAGTGTTTTTCACATTGTGTAAAACGTACAATGATTTGTTTTCTACAACACGTCTTGTTGTAGGGAAAACGTTGTTAGGCAAAGTTAGAAAATAAAACATTAGTTTTCTTTTTCTATCGTTTGACAGAGTAAAAGAAGTGTTTTATTCACAAAAAAAAGCCGTAAATACTAGAAATTAGTGCCTTATCTTACCGTGTTGTGAAATAAGATCATACGGTTTAAAAGTAAAAAAGAGCCTTAAAAATAAACGAATATCAGAGGGGTTTTGTTCGTTAAAACAAGGCTATCCAGCGGTAGTCTGTCGTTACAAGTTAGTTTGACAGAGTTAAAGAAGAACTGTTTTATTCAGAAAAAAGCTGTAAATACTAGAAAAAAGGCTGTCTTATCTTACCGTGTTACGACCATACGTTTTAAAAGTAAAAAAGGGGCTTAAAAACAAATGAATATCGTTAAAACAAGACTATCCTGTAGTAATCTGTCGCTACAAGTTAGCCACTACAGAAAAAAACGTAAAGACAAAGAATCCCTGCGTGTCTAGCGCTGATCCGTCAGACATCCGCTCTCTATCGCAGCCAGACTCCAAATGACGAGTGGAGACCCGGGTGACCAAACCACGCCTACGGCCGTCCCCCTAACACGTGTGAGGCGATAGCCCCCGGATGTAACGCCGGGTTTAAAAAGATTTAAAATAATTAAAGTTTTTTAACGTTATTTTAATAAATCTATACCCGTTCTTTAATTAATGAAAATCTTCTCACTTTAAAGCTGTTATTCCTTTTACCTCTAGTTCATAGGAAAAAACGTTGTTTTATTTTATTTTATTTAGTTATTCACAAATGATTCCTTTACTCTAGTGTTTTTGTCAAGTTAAGATATAACAGTCTTTTTAAAATTAGTTTATACAAGTAACCTTTTAAACAAACAACTCTAGTGCATAGGAAAAACGTTGTTTATTTTATTTTTTTATTTAATTATTCGTACTTAATTCGTCTATTCCTTTAATAGATATTTGTTTTTGTTAAAGTTAAGACATCACGCTATGATGGCGGTATAAAATAGATTTGGATGACATACGCAAGAGACCTTTTAAACATAAGCTCTGTATTGTTTTATTTTACTAGTTGATTTTGTCAATCTTAACTTATAGCATGTTACAACGGTTAAAACGCGCGTACAAATATCTATCAGGACCGAGCACTGTAATAAAATCAGCAGGATTTCTCTGTGATTTTCCACCCATAAGGTCCGAGCCAGCGTTATCTATTAATTGAAACAGACAACAAAAAAATGCAAATATCACGTCTCAGGATGTATCCGCGGCGTCGGGTCTCGTGATTACCGCTGCGTTGTAACAGTTTAGCAATCTAATTAGTTTTTGAGGGGGTCTGGCATCGTAAATTTTGTTAGAAGGTTAGTTAAAACCCGTAGATCAAAGGACAGCCATCGCATCAATTTTATGATGTACACCTGCGTGTGTGAACTCAAAAGTTCGTTGGAATGGTTCACTGGATGGACACACACACACACACACACACACACACACACACACACACACACACACACACACACACACACACACTCACTCACTCCTACATTTAAACATTTAGACTTTTACAAATGAAAAACTTTTAGAAGTTTATCTAATGAAAAACAGGTTGATTAAACAACGATATGACATTTGTTTTAACAAATACATTTTTAGATCTTTCAAACCTAAAACCATGAAGCTCTAAACAAACCAAAGATTAGAAGTAGTCAAACGATCCTCTGATGAACACAAGACGGTTACAGAGTCTTTCTTTATGAATTAGCCCTAAATTAGACTAAAAATGAGCTGTGGTGAGGTTGTTTGCAACAAAAGTAGTTCTTAAACAAGCTGCAACAAATGTCTCACAGAATCTTTACAACAGATTAGACTTTCTTGCTCACTTTAAAAATGGTTTTATTAAACGTGTGTTTAAATGCAGCATTTTTATTTTTACACTATAATGGTTTATTTTATTAAAATAAAAACAACTGGTCTATATAGTTTTATTTTTTACTAAGATTTGATCAAATAACTGATATAAGAAACATGCAAATATTCGTTAAGTCCATCTTATCATCCCCAAACTGATGTGTCTGACGGTTTGTGACAAATATCTTTGACTTTTGACTGATACAGATGTGTTAAGATGTTAAGTTATTGTAAATTATTATACATTTTAAATTTGTAAAATCGTATATGTTGTTTTTACTTTTTGTTGTTAAGAAATGTTTTCATTTTAATCTAGCCTGTACTTAGTATATCTGTATAAGAACAAATATACATTTTCACTTAAAACTTCTCTGTAAAATAATTACACCTACAGTTTAGACATGTTTAAAAAGTTTTAAACATATTCTGGGTCGCTAAAGCAAGTCATGATGTCTATGGTCTTCAAATTAAACTTTAGTTTTATTCTTTAATTTCTTTAAAAATTAAAGGGGTTAGAGGGGTTTTGTTCGTTAAAACAAGGCTATCCAGCGGTAGTCTGTCGTTACAAGTTAGTTTGACAGAGTTAAAGAAGAACTGTTTTATTCAGAAAAAAGCTGTAAATACTAGAAAAAAGGCTGTCTTATCTTACCGTGTTGCGACCATACGTTTTAAAAGTAAAAAAGGGGCTTAAAAACAAATGAATATCGTTAAAACAAGACTATCCTGTAGTAATCTGTCGCTACAAGTTAGCCACTACAGAAAAAAACGTAAAGACAAAGAATCCCTGCGTGTCTAGCGCTGATCCGTCAGACATCCGCTCTCTATCGCAGCCAGACTCCAAATGACGAGTGGAGACCCGGGTGACCAAACCACGCCTACGGCCGTCCCCCTAACACGTGTGAGGCGATAGCCCCCGGATGTAACGCCGGGTTTAAAAAGATTTAAAATAATTAAAGTTTTTTAACGTTATTTTAATAAATCTATACCCATTCTTTAATTAATGAAAATCTTCTCACTTTAAAGCTGTTATTCCTTTTACCTCTAGTTCATAGGAAAAAACGTTGTTTTATTTTATTTTATTTAGTTATTCACAAATGATTCCTTTACTCTAGTGTTTTTGTCAAGTTAAGATATAACAGTCTTTTTAAAATTAGTTTATACAAGTAACCTTTTAAACAAACAACTCTAGTGCATAGGAAAAACGTTGTTTATTTTATTTTTTTATTTAATTATTCGTACTTAATTCGTCTATTCCTTTAATAGATATTTGTTTTTGTTAAAGTTAAGACATCACGCTATGATGGCGGTATAAAATAGATTTGGATGACATACGCAAGAGACCTTTTAAACATAAGCTCTGTATTGTTTTATTTTACTAGTTGATTTTGTCAATCTTAACTTATAGCATGTTACAACGGTTAAAACGCGCGTACAAATATCTATCAGGACCGAGCACTGTAATAAAATCAGCAGGATTTCTCTGTGATTTTCCACCCATAAGGTCCGAGCCAGCGTTATCTATTAATTGAAACAGACAACAAAAAAATGCAAATATCACGTCTCAGGATGTATCCGCGGCGTCGGGTCTCGTGATTACCGCTGCGTTGTAACAGTTTAGCAATCTAATTAGTTTTTGAGGGGGTCTGGCATCGTAAATTTTGTTAGAAGGTTAGTTAAAACCCGTAGATCAAAGGACAGCCATCGCATCAATTTTATGATGTACACCTGCGTGTGTGAACTCAAAAGTTCGTTGGAATGGTTCACTGGATGGACACACACACACACACACACACACACACACACACACACACACACACACACACACACACTCACTCACTCCTACATTTAAACATTTAGACTTTTACAAATGAAAAACTTTTAGAAGTTTATCTAATGAAAAACAGGTTGATTAAACAACGATATGACATTTGTTTTAACAAATACATTTTTAGATCTTTCAAACCTAAAACCATGAAGCTCTAAACAAACCAAAGATTAGAAGTAGTCAAACGATCCTCTGATGAACACAAGACGGTTACAGAGTCTTTCTTTATGAATTAGCCCTAAATTAGACTAAAAATGAGCTGTGGTGAGGTTGTTTGCAACAAAAGTAGTTCTTAAACAAGCTGCAACAAATGTCTCACAGAATCTTTACAACAGATTAGACTTTCTTGCTCACTTTAAAAATGGTTTTATTAAACGTGTGTTTAAATGCAGCATTTTTATTTTTACACTATAATGGTTTATTTTATTAAAATAAAAACAACTGGTCTATATAGTTTTATTTTTTACTAAGATTTGATCAAATATCTGATATAAGAAACATGCAAATATTCGTTAAGTCCATCTTATCATCCCCAAACTGATGTGTCTGACGGTTTGTGACAAATATCTTTGACTTTTGACTGATACAGACGTGTTAAGATGTTAAGTTATTGTAAATTATTATACATTTTAAATTTGTAAAATCGTATATGTTGTTTTTACTTTTTGTTGTTAAGAAATGTTTTCATTTTAATCTAGCCTGTACTTAGTATATCTGTATAAGAACAAATATACATTTTCACTTAAAACTTCTCTGTAAAATAATTACACCTACAGTTTAGACATGTTTAAAAAGTTTTAAACATATTCTGGGTCGCTAAAGCAAGTCATGATGTCTATGGTCTTCAAATTAAACTTTAGTTTTATTCTTTAATTTCTTTAAAATAGCCTGATGATAATGAAGCCCAGTGTTTTTCTCACACGAGTAGATAACTCTTTGGATGTGTTTGTGACAAACACGTCATTTTTTACTTCAGAAAAGTTTTTCAAATGTATGACTGAACTTTTCTCATTTGACAGACCCGTGATGTTTAACAGTCGGAGGGAATACAAGTTGTTTTCATGAAACCTTTATCGATGTAAATTTCTCACCTAGAACACAAATCTTGTACATTTTGACTATTTGACTCTTTTTGTAAGTAGCATGGCATTGAAAAGGACGTGGGTGGGTGTGCGTGCGTGTGTGTTCACTGCCAGGGGTGTGTGGGCACTTTGGAGGGGTTAAATGCAGAGTACGAATTCCGAGTATGGATCATCATACGTGGCCGCATGTCACTTTCACTTCTTTTTGTTTAAGAAGCGAAAACAAAACTGAGCAGTTGGGGACACTTAATTTCTAGCGATTATCGTAAATTTGATTTCACAGTTACTATTTAAACTGAACTTAGCTAAACAATGACAACTCCGAATTCAATAATGAAATGTCTTTAACTGAAAATTGAGTGTTTAATCTTATTATTATACATTACTGACACTCTAGCCTCCAACTTGATACTGTTAAGTGCTTTGACACAATCTGTATTGTTAAAAGCGCTATATAAATAAAGGTGACTTGATTTGTTTAGGTCAATTATCTATCTATTTGATGTGAGACACCCATTAAGTTTAGACACGAAAATTAAGGCGTTCTGTTTTACACTTACAACTGAAACATATCTAACCATCGGGGTCAAAGTTACATATTCACTAAGTTTGAGATTGTACACAGTATTGAAAAGGCTACAGAACAAAATATCAAGGATTTATTTATGTTTTGTAACTCTATGTAACTCAAGAGAGCAAGTCACTAAGAAAACTATCATATGAATACAGAAAACCCGCTCAGAGCATCTGGGCATATTTTTGTAAATGCTGTTTTAAATTAGTTTTTTCTTACATCTAGTACTCTTGTTCAGATGTAACACACACGATGGGCACGTTTTATTCGTCGTACTCATTTCTTTCAACATTACCGCTTGAGATTAAAGACTAGGTAATTTGAACGCAATTAAGAAACATGACAATATACCCTTTGAAAAGATTATAGACACAGTCGTTTATACAGGAAATATGTTTGCACAGCAGAAACATGTATCCTCATAACAAAGGCCTAATACTGTCTCTTCTAAATATATTGTTAAAGTTGTAACGTTGCTTTTGATGGCCAGCCCCGCTAGATGATACCGGTCTATGCATTTCATTGTTTTTAGATGAAGACTATTCTCAGAAACTGGTCAAACATTATAAGATAATAAAAGGGTAGTCCTTCTACAAGAGATTGTTTTAACAGAGATTGTGACGTACTGTAGAGCTTTTTTCGGGTCTGTCTACAAAGAGGCCACGAGACACAAGCCCCTCGATCTTACTATTTCTCTGTTACGTGTATATCTAATTCATTTAGAACACAAAGTTGCACATTACAAGTTGAAGATAGTGTGGAAACAGTATTTTCTTTGCACACGTCTCTAAACATGCCCATAATAAATAAATCACAGATGTCATGTAGTTAATTCATTGAAAGGTGCATGTTTTTTGACCCTTTTAGATGGTCTGCACCGGCACACAGACACGTGTTTTAAGAATTCATCTGACCAAAAGGTTTGATCCTGGGTAAACAGAGGCTGTGTGTTGTCATGATTGTCTTCAGAATTGAAGCGCTTTTATTTAAACAACGCATCATGAGGCTACTGTATTCAACAGCACAGTCCCTTGAAATATTGCAGTATAGTTTTTTTCCCTTCTAAATATCTAAATATGTATTTAGCTTAAATATTAGTTGTTAAGTGTTTACAAAGTTGTCATACCTGTTGTTGAATTTATAACATATATTTCACCAAACCTAGAGGACTGAAAATAGGTTTAGCATAAGTCCGCATTTCAGCCGTTAGCCTGAAAATGTAAGACAACTGAGATTTCATTACTGAGATAATCTACAGAATGCGAAACAAGCTCACAGTTACATTAGAGTTTTGGATTCTAGTTTATGTTGCATATTGTTTGTTACTGTTTCAGAGGTTTAACGACTCATTACTTGAAGACTGTACTGTATAAATTACAAAGTTTTCCGCCGTCTCTGAAACCAGACCTGTAGAAAGAATAAACCAGTCTTATAAACTCATTGATTTGTTTAACAACTTTAAAATATAATCTGCACGAACGATACGCTCTTAAAATCGATAGTGCGCAAAACATATGTAAAAGGACGGATAACATATTAATGGGGTGTTTTGGTTAGTTTCTTACACAACAGAGCATTACTTAACGTTTTTTATTAAGTTTTAATATAAAAGATAATAGCCTGTTAACAATGTAGATGCTTTTATTATGAAAGCGCACAAAGAACCGCTGAAGCACGTACCGTTTGTTAACACGGAATGAATTGAAATAATAGACTACCATAAGCTTATTTACACTGCACTGAATGTAAAACTCTTAAACAGAAACATTAAAACATTTCAAACCTGTCAAACAACCGCTTCAATACATTCCTCTTATGAAAACGTTTAAAATAGAATACTGTCAAACAGAACGTTGTCTGCAAGTTCCCGATGTGTAAATTGCTTGAAAACGCTCGAATCTACGCATTTTACAGTACATACACAGATACGCGTTTTCTTTTGCGTATGTCTCTAAACAACAGCTAGGTAAATGACTTACGTCATTTTAAGGCGACTAGTGTCTTTTTTATTTATTTTGATACCCGCGTTTTAGACGTCTGTCTTTCAAATCAGACCCAGATGTCTCGATAGTCTGCTCTTCTTTTTATGAAAACGTGCGGTAAGCAGTTTTGTCCTCATCTGCAGTATACCACCGAAGCGTTTTAATACGTCATAAATTCCAATAGTTAGATAGCAAATGCGACTGTTTATTACTGAGGTAAGTCACAGCAGAGTTGCATTCTAGTTTTATATTTAACATTTTTCATCTACCTACATGTTTAAGGACGCTACCATTCTAGGTCACTTCACGCCGTTGTGAGATATAAACCACAAAGTTTTTTCATAGTGTTAAGCTTTGAAACCAGAACGATTTTCCATGACTTTGTGCGTTCTTTCTGTATGAATTTGTTTACCGCAGTTTCACCGTCCTTATCTTATCTTCCACCGCCTAAATATATTTGTTAGGCCTTACGTTTGTTAGTTTTTGCTGTTCATATAAGTCGATATTTCTACGAATTTGTTTGATTCAATAAAATATCGTGTCTTCATTTGAGACATTTATGTCACATTATACGTAATTATCTTTTATATTAAAACTTAATAAAAAACGTTAAGTAATGCTCTGTTGTGTAAGAAACTAACCAAAACACCCCATTAATATGTTATCCGTCCTTTTACATATGTTTTGCGCACTATCGATTTTAAGAGCGTATCGTTCGTGCAGATTATATTTTAAAGTTGTTAAACAAATCAATGAGTTTATAAGACTGGTTTATTCTTTCTACAGGTCTGGTTTCAGAGACGGCGGAAAACTTTGTAATTTATACAGTACAGTCTTCAAGTAATGAGTCGTTAAACCTCTGAAACAGTAACAAACAATATGCAACATAAACTAGAATCCAAAACTCTAATGTAACTGTGAGCTTGTTTCGCATTCTGTAGATTATCTCAGTAATGAAATCTCAGTTGTCTTACATTTTCAGGCTAACGGCTGAAATGCGGACTTATGCTAAACCTATTTTCAGTCCTCTAGGTTTGGTGAAATATATGTTATAAATTCAACAACAGGTATGACAACTTTGTAAACACTTAACAACTAATATTTAAGCTAAATACATATTTAGATATTTAGAAGGGAAAAAAAAACTATACTGCAATATTTCAAGGGACTGTGCTGTTGAATACAGTAGCCTCATGATGCATTGTTTAAATAAAAGCTCTTCAATTCTGAAGACAATCATGACAACACACAGCCTCTGTTTCCCCAGGATCAAACCTTTTGGTCAGATGAATTCTTAAAACATGTGTCTGTGTGCCGGTGCAGACCATCTAAAAGGGTCAAAAAACATGCACCTTTCAATGAATTAACTACATGACATCTGTGATTTATTTATTATGGGCATGTTTAGAGACGTGTGCAAAGAAAATACTGTTTCCACACTATCTTCAACTTGTAATGTGCAACTTTGTGTTCTAAATGAATTAGATATACACGTAACAGAGAAATAGTAAGATCGAGGGGCTTGTGTCTCGTGGCCTCTTTGTAGACAGACCCGAAAAAAGCTCTACAGTACGTCACAATCTCTGTTAAAACAATCTCTTGTAGAAGGACTACCCTTTTATTATCTTATAATGTTTGACCAGTTTCTGAGAATAGTCTTCATCTAAAAACAATGAAATGCATAGACCGGTATCATCTAGCGGGGCTGGCCATCAAAAGCAACGTTACAACTTTAACAATATATTTAGAAGAGACAGTATTAGGCCTTTGTTATGAGGATACATGTTTCTGCTGTGCAAACATATTTCCTGTATAAACGACTGTGTCTATAATCTTTTCAAAGGGTATATTTTCATGTTTCTTAATTGCGTTCACATTACCTAGTCTTTAATCTCAAGCGGTAATGTTGAAAGAAATGAGTACGACGAATAAAACGTGCCCATCGTGTGTGTTACATCTGAACAAGAGTTCTAGATGTAAGAAAAAACTAATTTAAAACAGCATTTACAAAAATATGCCCAGATACAATCTCAAACTTAGTGAATATGTAACTTTGACCCCGATGGTTAGATATGTTTCAGTTGTAAGTGTAAAACAGAACGCCTTAATTTTCGTGTCTAAACTTAATGGGTGTCTCACATCAAATAGATAGATAATTGACCTAAACAAATCAAGTCACCTTTATTTATATAGCGCTTTTAACAATACAGATTGTGTCAAAGCACTTAACAGTATCAAGTTGGAGGCTAGAGTGTCAGTAATGTATAATAATAAGATTAAACACTCAATTTTCAGTTAAAGACATTTCATTATTGAATTCGGAGTTGTCATTGTTTAGCTAAGTTCAGTTTAAATAGTAACTGTGAAATCAAATTTACGATAATCGCTAGAAATTAAGTGTCCCCAACTGCTCAGTTTTGTTTTCGCTTCTTAAACAAAAAGAAGTGAAAGTGACATGCGGCCACGTATGATGATCCATACTCGGAATTCGTACTCTGCATTTAACCCCTCCAAAGTGCCCACACACCCCCGGCAGTGAACACACACGCACACCCCCCCACGCACCCCCCCCCCACCACACACACACACACACACACACACGCCCGCCGTGAACATTACCATTGGATTACGAGGCCGACTCTCTAACCCTTAGGTCACGACCCCCCACCAAAACATTACTTCCCACACCGGGAATTGAATCCCTGTCACCTGGGTGAAAACCAGGTATCCTATCCGCTAGGCCCTATGGGATCTGATACGATCCTAACCGCTAGACCATACCGACTTAGTCAAACACTATCAAGAAGTTTTTCTTAATTTTCATTTATTTCTATAAACACTGAATACTGATGGCTCTCGGAGAGAAGGCCTCACCTACATCACAGTCATAGTAACGACTTATGCAGTCCGACAATCAAAATGTGAACCGCTTCATACATAATCCTGATCGGTTGCTTTAGTAAATGCCGGTCACAATAGATGGAGGATTTCTGTATACATTATAGCGCTTTTTCTTAAATGATGTATACACTTTTGCATTTCGTAATTCAATTATTTTAGTCAATTCGCATTGAGCAATGATAATTCCTATGTAAAGATTATGTTTGAATTCTTTCTATAACCTTTACAAAAACATGGAACATCATAGTTATCAAAATATTGTTTACATTACATCTAACAAATATGACAGAATTGGAAAAACAAAGATGTTTACTGCATGCACCCATTGTACATGCTTACGTACACCAGAGATGTCGCTTAATTTGAGTCACAGAAGCTGGCGATAGTGTCTGATAACATTCTTTAATGTCGTGGTGTTGAAAAAGATTCTGTGGACAAGCGCCTCGAGGGAAGTAATTTGAATTGGCGGTTTGTCAAAATAATAAAAAAAGTTCAGTCAAATGTTCAATGATTTTCTTAAATGATTAAGTATGCACTCGTCATGCACGCTTTCCCATGCAAGGATTAGCATGATCTTGTAGAGGAGTCTTAAAACAATACAGACATAGAAACGAAATGTGAATTGTGTCGTCTGCTATCTGAGCAAGATGACTAAATCCAGCGGGGTAAAAAATATCCTTTACAAATCAGCGTTTAATAAACTTGCACAACTGTTTAGGTTCTATCTGCTTTATAAACATTTTCTTGTTTTGCTATACTTAGTGATTTTGTCTCTTGGATGATTGTGGCCGATATGTATCAATACTCTTTACAAGAGCGTGGAAATTTAACATGCTTAAGCTTAAATGAATGTACAACTTTCAGTGCAATAGTTTCAGTTGTAATGGTTTTAAGGGTAAGACAGCAATACTTGATTTTCGTGTTGATGCTTCATGTGTGGACAGTTTGCACTAAAATAAATATCTCAAAGACAAAAGGCTGTTACTTAATTTCATGATGACATCTCACAAAGAGTTGTCATCACCTAAAAACACACACGGTCCAACAAACATTTGTGCACGACCATCTGAAGTCTTGCTAATATGACTAAAACTAACGATGTAAGAAAAAAAATATATAAAAATTACACAAGATTATTATTCTTAGATGTGCCACATCCCTAAAAAAATCTATTGGCAATCAATAATATTCATAAATGTTGTAACACACCTATTTACACACATAGTATGAGAACTGTAAAACCTGTCATAGAAAATTCATTACCAGTTTGTTAGGATCAAAAAGAAACGATGATGATAGTTGAAATAACCTTGTACAACTCTTTCATGTTGAAAACACAGACGCTGCTTTAATTTTTGGTAAACCGTTTGAATGCCATGCTACTTACAAAAAGAGTCAAATAGTCAAAATGTACAAGATTTGTGTTCTAGGTGAGAAATTTACATCGATAAAGGTTTCGATTTACATTGATAAAGGGAAAACAACTTGTATTCCCTCCGACTGTTAAACATCACGGGTCTGTCAAATGAGAAAAGTTCAGTCATACATTTGAAAAACTTTTCTGAAGTAAAAAATGACGTGTTTGTCACAAACACATCCAAAGAGTTATCTACTCGTGTGAGAAAAACACTGGGCTTCATTATCATCAGGCTATTTTAAAGAAATTAAAGAATAAAACTAAAGTTTAATTTGAAGACCATAGACATCATGACTTGCTTTAGCGACCCAGAATATGTTTAAAACTTTTTAAACATGTCTAAACTGTAGGTGTAATTATTTTACAGAGAAGTTTTAAGTGAAAATGTATATTTGTTCTTATACAGATATACTAAGTACAGGCTAGATTAAAATGAAAACATTTCTTAACAACAAAAAGTAAAAACAACATATACGATTTTACACATTTAAAATGTATAATAATTTACAATAACTTAACATCTTAACACGTCTGTATCAGTCAAAAGTCAAAGATATTTGTCACAAACCATCAGACACATCAGTTTGGGGATGATAAGATGGACTTAACGAATATTTGCATGTTTCTTATATCAGTTATTTGATCAAATCTTAGTAAAAAATAAAACTATATAGACCAGTTGTTTTTATTTTAATAAAATAAACCATTATAGTGTAAAAATAAACATGCTGCATTTAAACACACGTTTAATAAAACCATTTTTAAAGTGAGCAAGAAAGTCTAATCTGTTGTAAAGATTCTGTGAGACATTTGTTGCAGCTTGTTTAAGAACTACTTTTGTTGCAAACAACCTCGCCACAGCTCATTTTTAGTCTAATTTAGGGCTAATTCATAAAGAAAGACTCTGTAACCGTCTTGTGTTCATCAGAGGATCATTTGACTACTTCTAATCTTTGGTTTGTTTAGAGCTTCATGGTTTTAGGTTTGAAAGATCTAAAAATGTATTTGTTAAAACAAATGTCATATCGTTGTTTAATCAACCTGTTTTTCATTAGATAAACTTCTAAAAGTTTTTCATTTGTAAAAGTCTAAATGTTTAAATGTAGGAGTGAGTGAGTGTGTGTGTGTGTGTGTGTGTGTGTGTGTGTGTGTGTGTGTGTGTCCATCCAGTGAACCATTCCAACGAACTTTTGACAGAGTTCACACACGCAGGTGTACGTCATAAAATTGATGCGATGGCTGTCCTTTGATCTACGGGTTTTAACTAACCTTCTAACAAAATTTACGATGCCAGACCCCCTCAAAAACTAATTAGATTGCTAAACTGTTACAACGCAGCGGTAATCACGAGACCCGACGCCGCGGATACATCCTGAGACGTGATATTTGCATTTTTTGTTGTCTGTTTCAATTAATAGATAACGCTGGCTCGGACCTTATGGGTGGAAAATCACAGAGAAATCCTGCTGATTTTATTACAGTGCTCGGTCCTGATAGATATTTGTACGCGCGTTTTAACCGTTGTAACATGCTATAAGTTAAGATTGACAAAATCAACTAGTAAAATAAAACAATACAGAGCTTATGTTTAAAAGGTCTCTTGCGTATGTCATCCAAATCTATTTTATACCGCCATCATAGCGTGATGTCTTAACTTTAACAAAAACAAACATCTATTAAAGGAATAGACGAATTAAGTACGAATAATTAAATAAAAAAATAAAATAAACAACGTTTTTCCTATGCACTAGAGTTGTTTGTTTAAAAGGTTACTTGTATAAACTAATTTTAAAAAGACTGTTATATCTTAACTTGACAAAAACACTAGAGTAAAGGAATCATTGTCACAGTATGGCCCGTATTCCACCATCATTGATCACCCTCACCTGCACCTGATTAATTATCATGTACACCTGCTCCTCATCACAGCTGCTCTACTTAAGCTCACTCCTCACTCCAGTCATCGTCTGATCTTGAAGTCACAAAGCTGCCATGTTGTTGAGACCTGTGAATGCTATACGGACCTTCACTCTACAGCGGACTGCTAGCTGAGTATACTTTCCTGAGTTACTTACCTGATGATACTTACCCTCTGTCTTCCCTCTCACCACCAGATACCTATAGATCTGTGATCTCTAGATACTCACGGGCTCTCCAGGATTCCTATCCGCCACGAACCTGCCAAAGGACAGAGACACAGTCAGAATCCCAGCGCACAATCCACAATTCATCTAAGAAAGCCACTTACCTCACGCAAGGACTATCACCACTGTTGTCTCACTTAATCCTTGTAAATAAACTCACTGTTCTCAACACTCACCTTTGTGTCCGGCAGTTCCGTAACAGAAGATCAGACCCAACCGAAGACGTGTGCGGACCACATCTAAATGGAGGCGGCAGCATTCATTACGAGGGCTTATGGAATCCACGACCCGCTGGATTTTGTGAGGGAATTCGTGCCTTTCGCCCTCTCCAGCGCGCTAGAGGATCGAGCCCTCAAGCTCTTATTCCGGCTCGGGATCACAGCCCATCACCCCTTGAAGCTCCCAGACACTTCCAGCCTCACCTGGCAGGAGACTGTCTTCAAGTGTCTGGAGAGTCTTCGATCCCGAGTCAGAGAACCGCCCGAAGCGACGATGATGGTTCCGCCACCCGTAGCGGCGATGATGGTTCCGCCGCACAAAGTGACGATGAGGTTTCCGCCGCCCGAAGCGACGATGATGATTCCGCCGCCCGAAGCGACGATGATGGTTCCGCCGCCCAAAGCGATGATGCTCCCGTCCGCGGCGATGATGGTTCCGCCGCCCGCGGCATCCCCAGACCCGCCAAAGGCAGAGAGACTCGTGCCTTTGGGGGTCTTGGTTGAATTTGAGGGGATGACAGGGTACCCAGTGGCTGCTCCACGCCAGTGCCCTCCAGTGCCTTCTCCACGCCAGTGCCCTCCAGTGGCAGCTCCACGCCAGTGCCCTCCAGTGGCTGCTCCACGCCAGTGCCCTCCAGTGGCTGCTCCACGCCAGTACCCTACTGAATTCCCGCTGGTTTCGCCCAGCCGTTCTGAAGTCCCTCTGGTTCCGTCCAGCCGTCCTGAATTCCCGCTGGTTCCGTCCAGCCATCCTGAGTCCGCGCTGCAAGAGCGCCCCATAATGCCTGCCCCGCCAGTTCTTCCGCAAGTGTCTGCTCCTCCAGAGCGCCCCCTAGTGTCTGCTCCTCCAGAGCGCCCCCTAGTGTCTGCTCCTCCAGAGCGCCCCCTAGTGCCTGCGCCTCCAGAGCGCCCCCTAGTGCCTGCGCCTCCAGAGCGCCCCCTAGTGCCTGCGCCTCCAGAGCGCCTTCTAGTGCCCGCTCTTCCAGAACTTCTTCAAGAGCCCGCTCCTCCAGTATGCCCACCAGAGGGGAGCTTCCCCATGAAAATTTTTGGGGGGGGCTATATATCCTCTGCCTTGGTGGCCGGGCCCAGAGCCAAGGCCACGGAGATCCATGACCCACCATGGCCGCACAGAAGAAATAGGCCATGGTCTCCCGAGCCTCCAGATCCGCCATGGTCTCCCGAAGCCCCAGATCCGCCATGGCCTCCTGAACCTCCGGTTCCGCCCTGGATGCCTTCCCTGTGTCTATGTCTTCCACCGACATCCAGGGCGCCCACCCCCCCTCCCAGGTTTTTGTTATTACGTCGCGGGACGCGCCGTCCGGGAGGGGGAGGTACTGTCACAGTATGGCCCGTATTCCACCATCACTGATCACCCTCACCTGCACCTGATTAATTATCATGTACACCTGCTCCTCATCACAGCTGCTCTACTTAAGCTCACTCCTCACTCCAGTCATCGTCTGATCTTGAAGTCACAAAGCTGCCATGTTGTTGAGACCTGTGAATGCTATACGGACCTTCACTCTACAGCGGACTGCTAGCTGAGTATACTTTCCTGAGTTACTTACCTGATGATACTTACCCTCTGTCTTCCCTCTCACCACCAGATACCTATAGATCTGTGATCTCTAGATACTCACGGGCTCTCCAGGATTCCTATCCGCCACGAACCTGCCAAAGGACAGAGACACAGTCAGAATCCCAGCGCACAATCCACAATTCATCTAAGAAAGCCACTTACCTCACGCAAGGACTATCACCACTGTTGTCTCACTTAATCCTTGTAAATAAACTCACTGTTCTCAACACTCACCTTTGTGTCCGGCAGTTCCGTAACAATCATTTGTGAATAACTAAATAAAATAAAATAAAACAACGTTTTTTCCTATGAACTAGAGGTAAAAGGAATAACAGCTTTAAAGTGAGAAGATTTTCATTAATTAAAGAACGGGTATAGATTTATTAAAATAACGTTAAAAAACTTTAATTATTTTAAATGTTTTTAAACCCGGCGTTACATCCGGGGGCTATCGCCTCACACGTGTTAGGGGGACGGCTGTAGGCGTGGTTTGGTCACCCGGGTCTCCACTCGTCATTTGGAGTCTGGCTGCGATAGAGAGCGGATGTCTGACGGATCAGCGCTAGACACGCGGGGATTCTTTGTCTTTACGTTTTTTTCTGTAGTGGCTAACTTGTAGCGACAGATTACTACAGGATAGTCTTGTTTTAACGATATTCATTTGTTTTTAAGCCCCTTTTTTACTTTTAAAACGTATGGTCGCAACACGGTAAGATAAGACAGCCTTTTTTCTACAAACCCGATTCCAAAAAAGTTGGGACACTGTACAAATTGTGAATAAAAAAGGAATGCAATAATTTACAAATCTCAAACTTATATTTTATTCACAATAGACTATAGATAACATATCAAATGTTGAAAGTGAGACATTTTGAAATGTCATGCCAAATATTGGCTCATTTTGGATTTCATGAGAGCTACACATTCCAAAAAAGTTGGGACAGGTAGCAATAAGAGGCCGGAAAAGTTAAATGTACATATAAGGAACAGCTGGAGGACCAATTTGCAACTTATTAGGTCAATTGGCAACATGATTGGGTATAAAAAGAGCCTCTCAGAGTGGCAGTGTCTCTCAGAAGTCAAGATGGGAAGAGGATCACCAATTCCCCCAATGCTGCGGCAAAAAATAGTGGAGCAATATCAGAAAGGAGTTTCTCAGAGAAAAATTGCAAAGAGTTTGAAATTATCATCATCTACAGTGCATAATATCATCCAAAGATTCAGAGAATCTGGAACAATCTCTGTGCGTAAGGGTCAAGGCCAGAAAACCATACTGGATGCCCGTGATCTTCGGGCCCTTAGACGGCACTGCATCACATAGAGGAATACTACTGTAATGGAAATCACAACATGGGCTCAGGAATACTTCCAGAAAACATTGTCGGTGAACACAATCCACCGTGCCATTCGCCGTTGCCGGCTAAGACTCTATAGGTCAAAAAAGAAGGCATATCTAAACATGATCCAGAAGCGCAGGCGTTTTCTCTGGGCCAAGGCTCATTTAAAATGGACTGTGGCAAAGTGGAAAACTGTTCTGTGGTCAGACGAATCAAAATTTGAAGTTCTTTTTGGAAAACTGGGACGCCATGTCATCCGGACTAAAGAGGACAAGGACAACCCAAGTTGTTATCAGCGCTCAGTTCAGAAGCCTGCATCTCTGATGGTATGGGGTTGCATGAGTGTGTGTGGCATGGGCAGCTTACACATCTGGAAAGGCACCATCAATGCTGAAAGGTATATCCAAGTTCTAGAACAACATATGCTCCCATCCAGACGTCGTCTCTTTCAGGGAAGACCTTGCATTTTCCAACATGACAATGCCAGACCACATACTGCATCAATTACAACATCATGGCTGCGTAGAAGAAGGATCCGGGTACTGAAATGGCAGATCTTTCACCCATAGAAAACATTTGCCGCATCATAAAGAGGAAGATGCGACAAAGAAGACCTAAGACAGTTGAGCAACTAGAAGCCTGTATTAGACAAGAATGGGACAACATTCCTATTCCTAAACTTGAGCAACTTTTCTCCTCAGTCCCCAGACGTTTGCAGACTGTTATAAAAAGAAGAGGGGATGCCACACAGTGGTAAACATGGCCTTGTCCCAACTTTTTTGAGATGTGTTGATGCCATGAAATTTAAAATCAACTTATTTTTCCCTTAAAATGATACATTTTCTTAGTTTAAACATTTGATATGTCATCTATGTTGTATTCTGAATAAAATATTGAAATTTGAAACTTCCACATCATTGCATTCTGTTTTTATTCACAATTTGTACAGTGTCCCAACTTTTTTGGAATCGGGTTTGTAGTATTTACAGCTTTTTTCTGAATAAAACAGTTCTTCTTTAACTCTGTCAAACTAACTTGTAACGACAGACTACCGCTGGATAGCCTTGTTTTAACGAACAAAACCCCTCTGATATTCGTTTATTTTTAAGGCTCTTTTTTACTTTTAAACCGTATGATCTTATTTCACAACACGGTAAGATAAGGCACTAATTTCTAGTATTTACGGCTTTTTTTGTGAATAAAACACTTCTTTAACTCTGTCAAACGATAGAAAAAGAAAACTAATGTTTTATTTTCTAACTTTGCCTAACAACGTTTTCCCTACAACAAGACGTGTTGTAGAAAACAAATCATTGTACGTTTTACACAATGTGAAAAACACTTTAATAAAAACTTCCCTTTAACACAATTTCACCATTTAAAGTTTAAAGCACATAACAATGGACCGTAACACACAAGTCATAAAAATTCCTTAAACACAGCGGACCTAATAATCAATTCATCATTAGATGGTGGGGGTGTCCAGTTATGGAGGGTGGGAGGGATTGGGCCACTTACTGGGTGGGATTTTTATAAGGGCAATAAATCAACGTTTTGGAGACAACGTGCCCTGGTACTCTCTCTATCGGCTTAGACTATAAATCGGTAGCCTATTTTTTAAACACACACACTTACATGACATCGCGCTTCATGGTATGGTTGTTGGATGGTACTCAAAAGTTTGCCCACTCTGCCCTCACCCGCTCTTATCCCATTTGCTGACAGGTACCCTGTCATGAGTTTTCTGCCAAATGTTGGCCCTGTCTATTAGGACATGAAAAAGTATATTTAATTAAAAGTATGTCCACTGCCAGTAATGTACACTGAAGTACCGTAATTAGCTACCAAAACAATGAAATGTCATCCTTACCTCACTTATGGCATTAGCTATTGCCAGTTCTAAATGGGAGTCCGATACATGTCCTCTTCTTACAATGTTGTGCTGTGCACAAAATCTTCGGATACTCATTGCAGAACAACCGCGACCAGCACCA
The DNA here is from genome assembly GCA_023376895.1 of Aspiorhynchus laticeps. Lineage (NCBI taxonomy): Eukaryota > Metazoa > Chordata > Actinopteri > Cypriniformes > Cyprinidae > Aspiorhynchus > Aspiorhynchus laticeps. The sequence goes on along the minus strand of CM041806.1, from coordinate 24,347,026 downwards.
TGTTGAACTAGACTGTCTGAGATCTCTGAAAATGTCGCTCCTGTTTGTATCATATTAGAAATCATTTGCGCATATGGCTCAATACTGGACATTTTTCCCCCAAGAAAAGGCCGCCAATTATAGCTTCACTTCCAGGTTAGGTTAGTTGTTATAATGAAAATGTGCACTTTTCGGCATTCATCATGCTTGGTATTATGAAATTTTGATTACCACACTAACTATGATTAAACGAATAGAGAAAAATTAACAAACAAGCCATTTTCTCTTTTTTGTGTGTCCTGAAACAATAAAACAGCGTTTTTCAATTTTATTTTGTTTTCAATATTTAATAAAAAAAATAATAAGTCATCGTAATTCGATTTTTTGTTTTTCAATTTAGAATCAAAACTCGAATGAACGCAACGTACACGGACCTTTCAGATTTTTGTTTATGAAGAATTTTTGTACTTCTAATAAACATTTGAAAAATGCACAAATTAATATAGAAAAATGTCGATTTTAACAGGTGTTCTTTGGCCAAATTTAGTAGGTGCTTCTCCCGCACGCTCAGTTGAGAACTAGAGTCTTTGGAACAATGCAGAGACTTAATAAAAATCTGTTTTTTAAAATAGACATAGGCAGAATCCTGGGAACTTTATCATCATGAAATGATATATTGGGATATAATTTTGTCAATTTTGTGTGCTGTCTGGGTCACGGTATCGGAGAGGACCATGCATTGCATGTAAGCTACCTTACATCGTGTTAGAGTGCTACACACGGTTTAATATATGGGGTAAAAATAGAAATATATAAAGTTGTAATCTGATATCTGAGGGTGCTTCTGAAATCAGTGAAGGTAGCCTACTCTAGCCTTAATATACATGTTGACATATTTTTGCCCTGTTAATTAATGCCGCATTTATATGCAGATGTCACTCCCGAAACATTGCAGCGTACAGCTGTCACTGGTCCAACAGCATCATGAAAAACTTATTCAAATTCTGAATGGATTATCCAAGAAAGCGCGCAAAGCGCTCTGTGCTTCCCTATAATAATTATAAAACTGTCATTAATTTCAGTTTGTCGAGATCTCACAAAAATACATTATAATCAATGAAGATCTACACTGCACAATGAATCTCTTATTTAGCCTACATGTTTCACTTTGCTTGTTATAATGAGACTCCTGGGGCCTGTTTCATAAAACAAGTTTACCAAATAAACCAGGCTTATTTCAGTTAGTTATTTTGAACCAAATCAGCTGACAATAAGTCAGACTAACTGAAATAATCCTGGCTTATTTGGTAAACTTGTTTTATGAAACAGGCCCCCGATTGTGCAGCACTGAACAAAACTTAGAGTTGATTCTAACTTAAAAGCATGGCCACTCAGGAAATCAACAGAAAATGTCAGTCATCCTATTTCTAGCTTTAACCAAAGTCCCTTTGCTTTAACTGACCTTCTCTTGCTTTTTCGTTTCATTCCCTCTAGCACTCCCGTAGAACTTGCCCAGGATACAGTTATTTGTAAAGAAATATGTAATGAGTATTTTATACATGTTTTTAGGCGTGAAAAATTATTAAGATCATAAAAATATCGAAGCTAAAAGGTTTTCATAAAGCAGTTATGGTAGTAGCTCGAGAGGGCGCTATAGTGTCTGTATAGAGACGCTAAAAAAAGGCAGCGTCTATTTGCACTGTGTAAATAGTGATAGATGCTATTTACACTAAGTGCAAATAGCGATGGATGCTATTTACACCAAGTGAAAATAGCAGTATTTTTAACAATATGCTATTTACACTAAGTGCAAATAGCTATAGATTCTATTTACACTGTTAAAATAGCAAGATTTTCTTCTATTTATAGGCCTACTTATTGCAAATAAATAGCAATTATCTGCACCTCAGTATTGTAGTACATTATAAAACAATACGCAATAATAACGTATTGAGTGTAAATTATAGTTTTAATTCAAATTATTAAATAGATGCCACATTTTTTTGGACAATAAAGCCCTCCCTACACCTACCCTAACCCTACCCGATACTTTATTTTTAACTTTTTGATTATTTCCTTCATTTTTATTGAAAATAAATGCCTTTCTGATGCGATATGAGATTTGAAAAGGGAGAAAAAAAGTTCTGCAAAAGGCGGGCTCGAACTCGGGTCGACCACGTCAAAATGCATGCGCTTTACCATCTACGCCACTGAAAATAATGCTGTACTGATGTCTTGTCTTGACCAACTCAATCACACATTAGTGGGTGGAGTTAGTGTAAATAGCCTTTGCCAACATTGGCTTTCCTGTAGCTCAAATGGTAGAGCATGGCGTTAGCAACGCCAAGATCATGGGTTCGATTCCCAGGGAAAGCAAGAGCTGATCAAATGTAAAACTGTAACTTGAATGCAATGTAAGTCACTTTGGATAAAAGCGTCTGCTAAATGCATAAATGCAGTGTTCGAACTATACCGTGGACTTTGGGGGAGCCCGCTTGTTTTATTTTATTATAAGGGGCGAGGGGGGGGGGGGGGGGGGGGGGGGCGGTAACTGCGCGTGCGCTTGCGCGTGTCTCAAAAGAGGACTTACAATGACTTACTAAGATACATAACAGCTGCAAGTGTATGCACTACTTGCTTTATGCAAGCACTATAGGATAAATCACTATGCAGTATTTACCCAGCCGGCACATGACCGACCTTCAACGTTGAAATATGGTTGAAATAAGGTCAGTTGTTGTTTTAACGTTGAAACAACGTTAATACAACGTTTAATGCTGAACGGTTGAAAACCAGCCGGCACATGACCAATCTTCAACGTTGAAATATGGTTGAAATAATGACATTGTTTCAACATTGAAACAACGTTGAAAAAATGTTTAATGCTAAATGGTTGAAAAAGGTTACCAAAAACACTTGTAAATCAATGTTGATTTGTTTTTTACAAGAACTGTATGTTGAATAGGGGTGCAACGGATCATAGATGATCCGTGATCCGTACGGACCAGTCCCCACGGTTCGGCACGCATGTGATTCGCGGATCAACTGATAAGTTTAACATAGAGTGAAAGTTCATCATTTGCACGCGCTCCGTTTCTGCGCTCAGCCGCTGCCGCACACACTGAAGCGCGAACACGCAGAGAGAGAGCGTGAGAAAGAGAGGCGTGATTTAGATACCGTGTTTCAGACAACGCCTCAACGGATGGATACATACACACACACACAAAGTTATGTTAAAATACCCGTTTTGGCAAGTATTCTGGTAAACACAGTCAGTTATGTCTTAAGTTAACGTATACAGCCGAGAAAGAAACCGGATGTGTGTCAGTATTTGGTCGGAAATCGGAATTTTTAATAATGAAAATTTGTTTGTGCCTGCTTATTCTATTCATCAGTGTTTGAACCATTAAAGAAGAAACCACATTTTCTGTATTTCATTTCTGGGTTAAAAAACGAAAAAAGAATGGACGCAAAAGTACACGGACCCTCTTGCCAGTGTTTTTGATCTGTTTTTTTTTTTATCTTTGTTTTGGGACTAAATAAACTATATTTGGATCTTATTTGCTTTCCTGAGTTTTCCGTGATGGACCGTGACAGAATACTGCAGCCACCTCAACATCCAGCAGTTTTTATTCACTTGAACTATGGACAGTCCCGGCGCCATGTTCGGGCAATGGGATGGGATGGGATGGGATGGGATGGGATGGGGGGGGGGTCCCTGGCCCGCCCTGTGAGTCACTAGTGCCCGCCCTGGACGTGCCTGCTGAGCAAAGAAAACGCTGTGCTATTCAAACATCAGTTATTATTTATTTACCCTTGCATTGCGAAAAAGCGGAGATCTGTCTCCTCCAGGCTGTGCGCGGCGCGTCAATCTGAAAGGAGGTGGGGTGAAGTTACGAGCTTTCGCTGAGAGCTTGAGGATCCAATGGCGTTACGAAGTTTTACTGACAAGCTCTTTTTAATGATTGGCATTGGTTAAACATTTTAAAACCCTCTGATTTAAAATAATAATGACAAATTATAATAGAGATATGAAGTATGAATAATTTTTCATGCACACCTGACTGGGCTAGGGTATGGCAACTGCCATACTCTGCCATATGGAAACGCAACCCCTGCTCCCTTCACCTCCACGTCCCACCAACCACCAGTCCTTGCTTGTTTGCACAATTTTTGTTTTTGTTTTTATCAATAGGCTACTGTTATCAAAAGTTATCATTTTGTATATATATAACTCCTGAATAAAAATAAAAATGTGATTGGTCTGATTTTTTAAAAATAATTTTAAACGTATTTGATGGTTTGTCAATAGACCTAGTTTTATATATATATATATATATATATATATATATATATATATATATATATATTATTATTATTATTATTATTATTTGTTTAAACTTGTTGGAGTGGTGAGTTGCTTATTTGACTATTTTATAAAGTCTCTGCCTTTTAAAAAAACAAAATGTAACACAAAGATATAGGCTGTAACAATGAATACATAAATAAAATGTGTCAGGGCTTGACATTGTGACAATTGTGTTGTATATAATTGATTATGAAGCAATATTCTCATCAGAGTTCAATCAGCTTTGACATATTTAAATATGCATATTTGTGATATTTTTACCTTTATAAAGGGCATTTTCCCCTTATATTTTTAAATATATGCTTCATCTTTCATTTTAAATTCTTAATTTTGATCATTAAATTAAATTAGAATAAGACACTATAGGGATGTTAAATAATGTTATGAGATTGTTTTAAATATTTTTTTGAATATACAAATAAGAAATGTTGGAAAGAATGACACTTTTAAACAAACTAAACTGCCAGTAGGTGGCGACAGGTGATAAGCGGTCAATTGATGTCGAGCCCTGCGATGTGCGTTTAGACTGCTTCAGTAGGCTAGGTCCAATCGTTACGCCTCCTCTGTTGTATTGCGTCAGTGGAGTGGTATGTCAATTCTTCCTTGTTTTTTGTCCATTTAATTCATAATTAGTGATATTATGCATTGCAATGAGGTTGACCTCATTCGTGCCCCCCTGAAAAAATGAAATGCCCGTCCGTGAATTTGTGTCTGGCGCCGGGTCTGACTATGGATATCCGGATTTCTCCTACAGCTACTAAGGAGGAGCAGATGGCTCAACATCGGGCTTTAACCCTTTCATTTGTGAGTTTGAAATATCCTAGCAGTCCCCCCAGAGTGATTTTTTTTTTTTTTTATAGGCGACCATTATTTTAGAACTTTTCCCTTTATTGTTTCCATAGTGACGAGTCATGATTGTCATGTGACACAACGCAGCCACAAAAACATTGTATGACAGATGTATCGCTTTTATTTAGTTTTTCCTTTTTGATTCAAAGTTTTCACTAACTTACCATGTCATCAACTATTTGATATTCTGATTCACAAATTCAAAAGTCAGTGTATTTTATCATTTAAAAATCTTTATAAATTATCTTGATCGTGATCTATAACTTGTGATGGGCGCCGCCATGTTTGCTCGCGCTGCACCTCAGGGAGTCCTGCCAGTCGTATTTACAACACGTGAATTAATCAGTTTTACAAGCATTTATTTGTATTTAAATGTCTGAATCCTAAAATAAACATTATGTGGTTACAAACACGGCACAGTTATGATTATATGACAAGTGCATGATTATATGAGGACCTGACTCTGGTGGTCCCAGAAGTTACTGAGCAGCCCACTCTATTTGTCTCTCCCATGATCCTTACCCTGCTAGCTCCTCCCATGATCCTTGTCCTGCTGGCTCCCCAGGCTCCTTGCTTTGCCAGCTCCAACCAAGCTCCTTGCCCTGCCGGCCCCACCTAAGCTCTCTGCTTTGCTGACCACACTTAAGCTTCCTGCTTTGTTGGCCCAGGAGCCTGCTTCAGAACCTGCTCCAGTCCAGGAGCATTCAGAGTCCACTCCAGTCCATGAGTCTCACCCAGAGCCCGCTCTAGTCTATGAGTCTGATACAGAACCTGCTCCAAACCTTGAGTCCACTCCAGAGCCCGCTCCAGTCCGTGAGTCCTCAGAGTCCACTCATAAACTCACTCAAGTCCAGGAGCCCTCGGAGTCCACTCATGAACCCGCTCCAGTCCGGGAGCCTTCAGAACTGGCTGGTGTGCCCTTGACAGCCACCAGAGGGCACGCTTCTGCATCATTGTTTGTATTGTTTTATACTTCAGTTCCCTTAACAAGCACAAAAATCATTGAATCAACATGGCACACACATACACTTTCAAATCTAGAAAAATGTAATGTACTTTACAACAATGAATCTTGTGTATATTACAAAAATAAATTCCATGAATAAATTTAAAAAGCACAGCAGCATATATAAACTTGACCAAAATGATTATAATGAAACTAAAGGTCAGTGAAATGCTATAACAGAACTACTTAAATCAATGTAGAAAGTTATACATGTATTACTGGAAAGTACACTATGAACATTTGAATCACTCTAACACCTAACACTGCATAATGCAATTTTATGCACACACACACACACACACACAAAGAAGCTAACAAAAAACACAGTGCATAAGTAAATAAGGATCTTTTTTTTTTACAAACTCAACCCTGCAAATGGCTGAACCAAACAAACAGAATTTGAAATGCCGCAATATTCATCCTCAAGTAAAGGGTAACTTTTCTCTGAATATGACTTGTTGCATTTACTGCATCTGAGGGCTTGCAATTCAGACACCGTGGTATTTGAAAACGACTTCATCACAGGGTCTGTGAAAGGAAAATATAATTAATCAGTGGCTTATAATTAGCATAGATATGCATTAGAATTTCTTTAACTCTTCTCAGTTTACCTTTCAAATCTTGATCTAAAGAAAGAAAAAATTATTAGTGATTTGTTTTCTTTTTAACAATGACAGTACAAAGTACCTGTTGGGTAAACTCAGGAAAGCAAAGAAGATCCAAATGCAGTTTATTTAGTCCAAAACAAAGATAAAAAAACAGAGCAAAAACACTGGCAAGAGTGTCCACAAACCCAGAATCTGTAAACACAAATAAATAGGGGTAATACTGCAGCAACAAAGGACGAGGTGAGCTAATAAGTAAATGATCAACAGCTGGAAGTAATTAAACAATAATCAGTGCAAGGGGTTAATAAACCATATTAGAGTGCTGAAAATAGCTTTATAACAAACTAATAGTGTACTGGTAATGTATTTCTAATGAGCTGAAATGCTATTGAAAATGTTCTTGAAGCATATTAAAGAAGCTTAAAATATAATCTAACTTTACTTCAAGAAGTATAAAAGTATATTTTAAATAATTTAAATAATTACACTGAAATTACACTAAAGACTCTTGAAGTTGTTCCATTTTAACACAACTAAATATGTAGAAATATATTGCAATTAGCTTAAAGTTGATCTTAAGCATATCTTAAAGAGGACTTATACTTAAAGTTGTTTCAAAATTACACATTTATTATGCACTTTTGCATAGTATAATAAAAATATAATAAGTGCATCAATATTAGTACAACTAAAGTGTATTTATTTTTTTAACTGGGCTGTCAATGGTTTTATTGTTGTGATTGATCAGTATATAATAAAGTATATACAGGTGCATCTCAATAAATTAGAATGTCGTGAAAAATTATTTTTTTTCTTGTAACTTATTTCAAAAAGTGAAACTTTCATATATTTTAGATTCATTACATGTAAAGTAAAACATTTCAAAAGTTTTTTTTTGTTTTAATTTTGATGATTAGAGCTTACAGCTCATGAAAGTCAAAAATCAGTATCTCAAAATATTAGAATATTTACATTTGAGTTTCAATTAATGACCATCCATACAGTATAATTTTCGGGTATCTCTTGTTCTTTGAAACCACAATAATGGAGAAGGCTGCTGACTTGGCAATGATCCAGAAGACGAACATTGACACCTTCCACAAAGAGGGTAAGTCACAGAGGGTCATTACTGAAAGGTGTGGCTGTTTACATAGTGCTGTATCAAAGCATATTAAATGCAAAGTTGACTGGAAGGAAGAATTTGGGTAGGAAAAGGTGCACAAGCAACAGGGATGACTGCAAGCTTGAGAATACTGTTAAGCAAAGCTGATTCAAACACTTGGGAGAGCTTCACAAGGAGTGGACTGAAGCTGGAGTCAGTGCATCAAGAGTCACCACGCTCAGAAGTCTTCAGGAAAAGGGCTACCAAGCCACTTCTGAACCAGAGACAACGTCAGAAGCGTCTTACCTGGGCTGTGGAGAAAAAGAATTGGACTGTTGCTCAGTGGTCCAAAGTCCTCTTTTCAGATGAAAGTAAATTTTGCATTTCATTTCGAAATCAAGGTCCCAGAGTCTGGAGGAAGAGTGGAGAGGCACAGAATCCATGTTGCTTGAAGTCCAGTGTGATGTTTCCAAAGTCAGTGATGATTTGGGCTGCCATGTCATCTGCTGGTGTTGGTCCACTGTGTTTTCTGAAGTCCACAGTAAACGCAGCCATCTACCATTAAATTTTAGAGCACTTCCATGCTTCCTTCTGCTGACAAGCTTTATGGAGATGCTGATTTCATTTTCCAGCAGGACTTGGCATCTGCCCACACTGCCAAAGGTACCAAAAGCAGGTTCAATGACCATGGTGTTACTGTGCTTGATTGGCCAGCAAACACGCCTGACCTAATCTATGGGGTATTGTCAAGAGGAAGAAGAGAGCCACCAGACCCAACAATGCAGATGAGCTGAAGGCCACTGTCAAAGAAACCTGGGCTTCCATACCACCTCAGCAGTGCCACAAACTGATCACCACCATGCCACGCCGAATTGAGGCAGTAATTAAAGCAAAAGGAGCCCCTACCAAGTATTGAGTACATATGCAGTAAATGAACATACTTTCCAGAAGGCCAACAATTCACTAAATATTTTTTTTTTATTGGTCATATGAAGTATTCTAATTTGTTGAGATGGTAAATTGGTGGGTTTTTGTTAAATGTGAGGCTATATCATCACAATTAATAGAACCAAAGACAAACTACTTCAGTCTGTGTGCACTGAATTTATTTAATACACGAGTTTCACAATTTGAGTTGAATTACTGAAATAAATTAACTTTTCCACAACATTCTAATTTATTGAGATGCACCTGTATTTACCTGGCTGATAATAAATTGTTACATTTTATTTTATTCTGACTTACTCTGAAATTATTTTCTCAAGTAGATTAAGTGAAGGCATATGTTACTGCAAATCTGCGTCCAGGTTTAAGTACATACTAGATCTCTTACTAGGTTACATACTAGGTTAGATGGGCATGGGGCACTTCAGGTGAGATTCTAGATTTCTGACTAACTGCTTGACTTTAAGTTGTTATGCAGTTGCATTAACTATTTGGGGCTAGACAAAAGTACTAGCATGGTTCAGGCATATTTCATAGTACTAGCCATAATCTCTGGTTACTGTCACAGCTTTATTCAAGTTGTACATAGTTATATTAATAGGTAAATATGTTAATGATAGGTAAATAATACTAGCATGACCTCAGGTTTTTGTTTGAGCTTTATTCAAGTTTACGTAGTAATTTAACTATGGGGGCTAGATAAAAATACTATTGAAATATTAGCATATTTCATAGTACTAGCATAACCGCTGATTATTGTCTCAAATTTATTCAAGTTATACATAGTAATATAACTATCGGGGGCTAGACAAATAATACTAGCATTACTGCTGATTATAGTATGAGCTTTAGCTAAGTTGTTACATAGGTGACTGTAGGGGGCTAAACAGAACCACTATTTAAAGAATCACAAGCATGAGTCAGTCTATTAAATAGTTTGCCATAACCTCTGACTAATGATCAGACTGGAGAGTTTGTGATCGTGAGGTACACGTAAAACGGCCGACGTGATACACTCTGAGTGACATAAGGTTCCTAATGAACAAGTAAATATAAAGTTAGGAGTTAACCAGAATAATCAAATGTCATAAGAATAATAATTTCAACCCAAATTCGAGGTCATAATAAAATGGAGTCAGATACTATACAATACAAATCGGTTATGTTGGAAAATAAAATGGCCACCATGGCCACCACGAGGCATTTTTGTGATGGCTCCATTTCTGATAATGCTCAGGGCCGCAAACTCTACAAGTGTAACAAGTTTCATGCTTTTATGAAAAACTGAACATTATTTTCACATATCAACTACTAGACTATATATGTATGTTTTATTATCTTGTTCAAATTTTCAGTCTTAAAATGTGGAAATCTAATTAAAAAATGGTTATTACATTTAATGATGATTAATGTAAATAAACTTTTCAACATGTGAAATAAACAAACAAACTTATTAAACAAACCAAAATTTATGTTTTGTGAAAACTACTCAAATTACAACTGTACCAAAGTTGTGCTGTCATTTCCTTAACCTCAAACTTGTTTAGTGCACTTGTTTACCAAGGAGGAATCAGTGTCAGAGTTTAAGATATGAGACGTGAAGAAAATAAAAAAATAAAATAAATCATTGTGGTAAAAGCTGATGTTACCTGAGTGCAGGATCTCAGTGAAGGTGAAGTTAACAAGTATCCTTCAATAATTGGCTGGGATATTGTATAGATAAGCCGCACAGATGTTATGTAAAGAAAAATGTGGAAAAGTTTGTATCATTCCTTGTATGATTTCTGGATTGTGCTGGATAGCAGTTTATTATTTTTTTTGCCATTTTTCCTGATTCTCTCTGCAGTTTGGGCATAGAAACGTGTGAATTTTACCACACTTCTGTGATTGCCTAACTTATAAATAAGCAAATAAGTAAATCAATCTATAAAAATAATGTTGTGAATAAATAAATAAATAATATAAATAAGGCATAATAATCAGTCAGAAATCAAGTCAGTGTAAATAGAAGATGGCTTAAGTTTATACTATATACAGTATATATATATATTGCTGTCAAAATTAGCACGTTATGTGATTAATTTTTTTCAGTTCAACGCATAAAAAATATTTAACGCCGTTAACGCAGGGTCGGGGCTAGTGGCCACCCCCCTCACAACTGCTGCCTCGTATGGCAAGCCAAAAGGGTCAGATTTACACTATAGATGTATCACGTTTACATACAAAACGCCGTTTTTGAACAGTATTAGCGCCGTCAAATATGCCGTCCTGATAGCAAACGCCGTAAAAAAACACACGCGTAAACCGTAAAAGCGCGTATTTAATGCCGTTTTAATGTTTGTAAAAAGCACCGCTTTTAACGTTTGCCACAGGACGCCGTAAAAAACGCTGTTCTGATTGTACAAAAGCGCACATTATTTATGGTATTTTCCTTGTAGTATAATGAGCCACGCCCGCTGATTTCCACAGCCAGTAATATTGAACTGTTCTCACCCAATCAATGATGAACACAACCAGACCAGACCAATTGATCAATTTGATCATTTTAGTAATTCACATCAAATTAAGATCATGGCAAGATGAAACTTAATTTTGCTTAGTAAGCGTGCATTGGAGGACTGCACTTGAGATCTGACAGGAGATTTTGGACCCAATGTGCTCCAATCAACTTTGAGTTAAGGATTGTTTCTTCAGACTTGTTAAAACATTGCTGCCTATCAATCTGATCCTTAATTACCGTCAGCGTCATTCAGCTCATTTAGGAGCGGCCACCGATGGTTACATAACAGGCTTTCTGCTAGGTCTAATGCAGTGGTTTTCAAACCTGTCCTACAAGCACCCCTGCCCTGCACATTTTGTATGTCTCCTTTATCAGACAGACCTGATTCAACTCATCAGCTCGTTAGTAGAGACTGCAAGAAAAACCGCTGGTCTAATGAATGTTGGATAGTTTTTACTCCACGAATCGTTTTTGTTAAGTTTCATGAACTCCCCACAAAATACACTAACTCTCACCAACCCTTTGCTATTATCCAACACATGACATTAGTAATTGCTTAAAACCTCATCTTTAAATTCTCTTAAAATTACTATTATTCCGAAGGATTATAATGTTATGCTTGTTAACTTCATTTTTGAAATATTCTATTTTTGTGATATAAATCTTAATATTAAAAATATTCTCCACATGATCGATTTGATTAGGAGTGCTACCGTTTTGTAACATCAAATAACATATTTTGAATCTTTAAACTGTGTATTTATGTGTATTTACTCAACAAGGTGAGTGAAACATTACAAATCCTAATCAAACACACCTGGGGCCTGTACCATAAAGGTGGCTGAACAAACTCAGGGTTACAGGATTCGTTTTGAGTTGACAAAACCAAAGATTAAAAGATTGAACAATATGAAGAATTTAACACATTTACACAGCAAGATGAAACAATCTATCCATAAAAGAGGAAAACTTATCTTACCATATAAGTGCAAGTAAAAGTTGTAAAGTTTATCATATTTATAGATATAACAACACTTAAAAATCTAAACTCATATGTAGTCAAGTTTACAGCTATTGATTCTAAAATGTATTTATATTGCATATTATCTATATGTTTATATTAATTTAAAATAAAAGCCTAATAATTAATATTAAGATGGCTTGTGTAATGAATTAAGGGTATAATAATTATATAAATAATAAAAAAATAATCATCTCTAAAAATCAGATGATTTTATCTTTAAAAATGCTTTACTATGTAGCGTCTTTTAATTTGGGCTGCATCCGAAAACTGAAAAATGCTGCCTTCGGAGGACGCATTTCAAGGTAGGAAGGCATCAAGGCACGTCCGAATCCAAAGTTAGCTTCATTTCCTGTCTCATGAGATGCCTTCATCTGATCGATTTTTGAAGGCAGCATAGATGTATCCTTCGCTGCCATTGATATCCCACATTCCTGTGCGTTCCATTCCGTGATGGTTGAGCTAAAAAATAAAGATGGCATCTGAAAGTTGCGTTTGGTGGTTAGTTTGTGTGTAAATGTATATTTCTGACTAACTTTTTGCACTTTTGATGTTATTTCTAGCGAGAAATCAGTGTTGTAGTGATTAAATATTTGTTTAGTTATCACCAAAACTCGTTCTATTTTGTTGTAGATCATTAAACTGTTATTCTGCCTCAGAAGCCTGTCCGAAATCAGTTTTGTGAGGTGCCTTCGTGCAAAAACACTGCCTTTGAAGTCATTGCCTGACAGGGCAGCGAGGCCACAAGCCAACTGTCAACAAGTTTTCGGATGCAGACATGGAGTTAGAGAAACTGGAGGAGTGACTTTATTGCATCAGAGATGTGTCACTTTGCTTGAAGATGATTGGTCAAATTTCGGTTTGAGATCTCTAAACCAGAACATAACCTGCAGGTTAGCAGGTTAGCCGTGGAGTGTAAGTTAACATGGCGATGAACACTGCTAAAAGCCAAACCACTTTCATGGTACCTAAAACCCAGAGTTGGCGCAAACTAAACTGAAACTTACCTGGCTAGCCAGCTAAACCGTCTTCATGGTACAGGCCCCTGAACAAGCTAATCAATGTCTTTAGGATCACTAGAAAGTTACAAGCAGGTGAGTTTGATCAAGGTTTGAGCAGGGCTGGACTGGTAATCTGGCATATAAATACCATTTTCCCGGTGGGCCGACGCACTATCGGGCCGGTACATGTTATTTTTTTTATTTTTTCCGCCAAGGACCGGCCCATCACAATGTGCCAGACGGAGCGATATGGGTTCTTGCTCCGCCTACTTTATGTAAATATCGCTTCACCTCTCCTCCCCTTACCTCTCGGTTTCTCAAAATGGATAGACCAAAGAGAAAAGGTGGTGCTGAAAAGCTCAGGGAAAAGAAGCTCAAAAGTTTGGAGGCGGATGCCGCGAAATGTGCAAAGATGTTCTCTGTAGGGGCTGCTGCAGCAGTAGCCTCTTCCTCTTCGGCAGTTCCGAACCTTTCACAGCAGCATTATCAACAACAGACTTGCTCTGTGAGTGATGCGGGTCAATATGAAGAATTTCATATTGGAGGAGGGGAGGAGAGTGGTTGAACTTGAATCGGTAAGGAGCTTGATAACAGGGACTCGCAAGCAGGAGAAACGGAGGCGTCTAACCTGTCCTAATGTGTGCGCGTGCCGCACATCGCGCGCCATGAGTGTAGAATACATAAACACTTTTTAATAAAACACAAATTCGTCCCCCGTGCTTTTTTGGCAGTCAAGTGTGTTCATGAAGTTTTCCATGGGCCAATGCGTTCTTTCACTGAAAGTTTAAAACTAATTCATAGAAACCCCTTGTTAGCTGGCTGAGTAAAAGCAGAAACGTCGCGAGTGGCTGGTGAAACGTGAAAACAAACAAATGATTGGGACAATATATGGTTTGTGTGTTTTTAAACCATGTGGTTATTGTCATAACAGTAAAGTACTTGAATATTGCAGTAATTGACATGCATAGCCTTTATTACGTTATATGAACTATAAAATATTATTCTGTCTTATTCTACAATTAAAATATTTACATGAAATCTAAAATGACTTAATGCAAAGGTGTTTTAGTACATAAAGAAAAAAAGTTAAGATAAAATATATGTAATAAAACGTAATTAGACAAAAGTCAGAAAAACAAAACTGGTATAACACTTGACTCAACATTTCAGTTCCCCTGAAATGATGCGTGGCTACATAATATACCTATACACCACCTCTGCAGACTGCTCTGGTAAAATGTTTCACTTGTTTGGCCAGAACCCACTATCCATTACTCTTAAATGCAGACTGCAGGTCAAATCCCCAAACATGTACAGCATTGGTGTGACGAAGCTGACGAGACGCGAGACATGCGGGTCCAAGTGCAAGCTTTTTATTACAAAACATGGTCAATACAGGCAGGGTCGGTCAGTAGGCAAACAGGTATGGCATGGGCAAGACACAAGAGTAGTCCTAGGAACAAGCGTGGGTCGGCGATCGGCGTACAATATCCAGAGGGCTAGGCAGAGAGAACAATCCAAGAACACGGGCAGGAATCAAAACACAGGAAATCTAACTATGAATACAGGGAAACGCTTTGTACGTAGCTGGGCTAAACAATACTCGGCAGGGTGTGAGAGACAGTCCAGGGTTTATGTAGCGTGTGTGATTGGGTGATGGTGATGTGAGATTGTTTTCAGGTGTAAGCGTGATGATAGTGAACAGCTGTGTGGGTGCAGTGAATGATGGGAGATGCAGTCTATGAGTGATCTGTAAGTGTGTGAAAGTCCATGTGATGGGAGAGTGACCTCTAGTGGTGAGTGACGCAAAGTTCATGGCTTGGATTTGTGACAATTGGCCTAATTGCCATATGTCACATACATATAAATACCTAATTTCTCATTTATTATGAAACAAAAGGATGATTTTAACTGTTAAGATAATATTAATCATCAACATTTAAATATTTGAATTCACCATTTAATAGGCTATCAAATAAAAAAAAATAATAATTTAGAACAGCTCCAAGCTATAAATATTGAATAAACAGCTCTGGTCATTACTAGTATGGTGTTGTTTAAATTGTACAGATTTTAGGTATCAAGTAAATAACTCAATTATTCATCTCTCTCTATCTTGTTAAGCAAGGTTGTAGAAAAGGAGGAGAGAGAGGATCAGGGAGTACAGGTTGTAGAAGAGGAGAGAGAGGAAGATCAGGGTGTACATGATTACTTTGTTCGTCCTGACTTGGCCATGATTCAGGCATTTTTAAATCATCACCCCAGACAAGATGTGAACAACCCTGTAGTGAAGAAGGTGTTCACAAATAGAGATGGCATACTCAGAAAGTGGCTGACATATTGTAGCAAACGTCATGCTTTGTTTTGTTTTGTATGCCTGGCATTCAGCAAGGTAACTGACTCCAGCACTTTTGTGACTGGAATGTCAGACTGGAGACATGTTCACCAGAGAGTCGAAGAGCATGAAAAAAGCATGAAGCACAGAACTTGTGCTGAAGCCTATTTTTTAAAATGCTCAAAAGCTGACATTAGCAACCTATTAGGGGCCAGACAACTGACAGCGCACAGAGATCAAGTAAAAAGGAGGCGTCAAGTTTTGGAAAGAGTAGTGGAGGTTGTGAAAGTAATAGGGAAGAGAGGTCTAAGCTACAGACAGGAAGAGAATGAGGCTGCATATACATTGGACATCAATAGCATTGACCATGGAAATTTTTTGGAGATGATAATTTTATTGGGAAAGTATGATGTCTGCTTGAAAGAGCATCTCAGCAATGTTATTGAGAAAAGCAAAATATTGCATGCATCATCAGGATCAAGAGGCAGAGGTTCCCTCATTACTTTACTGTCAAAAACTACCGTCAACTCTGTGATTGATACCATCTGCAACTTAATTCAGGAAAATATCTCCACTGACATCAAGAAAGCTGGGATGTTTTCTGTCCAGCTGGATACAACCCAGGACATAACAGGACAAGACCAATGCTCAGTCATTTTGAGGTATGTGACTGATGTTGTTAATGAGAGACTTGTTGCTGTGGTCCGTTGCCATGCATCCACTGGACAGTCTTTTGTGAATTTGCTGACAGAGGTCCTTGAGCATTTGAACCTGGATATAAGCATGTGCATTGGAAATTCCACAGACGGGGCTTCAAACATGCAGGGGCAGTACAGAGGCTTCTCTGCACTGCTGGCCTCACAATTCCCCAAACACATTCATGTATGGTGCTATGCACATGTCCTCAATCTGGTGTTGTCTGACACCACTAAAATAGTGATTGAGAGTGGATCACTTTTTGATTTGCTTAATGACACAGCAGTGTTTATCAAAGATTCATACCAGAGAGTGAACTTGTGGGAGAAAAAGAGTCATGACAAGAGACACAGACGCATTGCTCCGATTGGAGAGACAAGATGGTGGGCGAAGCATGATGCCCTAAAAAAATATTTGGGTTCATTTGGAAAGCCTCAAGACTGTCTGTACATTGATGTGGTGTCCACACTTGGAGCCATACAAGAACAGAAGTCAGTGAAAGCAAATGTACGCACCAAAGCCAGAGGGTACAAAGAGGGCCTACTCAGGTATGAGTCAATTCTGACAGCTCAGTTGTTTCTCCGCATGTTTGAGTATACAGGTCCACTCTCAAAGTACCTGCAGACGGGAGGAGTGGACATCCTTTCAGCCCATAGGATGGTCATGTCAACACATGATGCCCTTAAACAGATATCACGAGACTTCCAGGCTGTCAAGGATGCTGCTGACAACTTTGTGAAATGGGCAAATGAAAAAATTGAGGAGCTGGATGAGGAGACAGACATCGAAATTGAGACTGTACTTCCACAGAAAAGAATGAAGAAGAAAAAAACCATGCCAGGAGAGATGGCTCATGATGAGACCATGAATGATGCAGAGAAAGCCTATGAGGTGAAGGTTCATAATGAAATCCTTGATACAGCTATTGAGGCCATCCACAGACGATATTTGACCCATGGCACACTTTATGCAGATTTGTCCTTTCTGGATCCTAAAAACTTCTCTCTGATCTGAAACAGTGCTCTACCTGAATCTGCACTTGAAGATCTGAGCAAGTGCCTGGTTAAATTTGATAGCAGGGCAACAGCTGACAACCTGAAGTCAGAGCTGAAAAGCTTAGCAGGCCAGTGGGACAAGCTGAAACAATCTCCATTGGAGGAGTATACAATCAGGACAGTGGAGGAAGGACCTGATGGCAAAGAAGAGGAAATGGATATTAAAAACAAAAGCTGTGAGTCCTGCAAAGAGTGTCCAATGTGCTTTTTTCAGATTCTCCAAAGATTCAACATGCTCACAGATGCATATCACCTGCTTGGACTTGCATATAAGTTCTTACTGACACTCTCAATAACCCAGGTGGCCTGTGAACGATCATTTTCAATGTTGAAATACATAAAGAGCAAGCTCAGGAGTTGTCTGTCTTCCAGTCATTTAGAAGGCTTCATGTTGATGGCCATCGAAAAGGACATTCTTGTGGATTTGGACACTGACACTATAATTGACAGAGTAGCAGAGAAGAGTGAGATGATGAAAAAACTTTTGTTATAGCAAGGTGAGATTAAATAATTTGTATTGTTTAAAAATTATTCATAATGATTTTTACACTGAAATTTTTACACTGAAGGTATTGTGATCATATGACTCATTATTCCCCCTCTACCTCTTTCAGGATGTCCTCATTTGTGTGGTTAAGTGTTCATTGTTATAGTGATTTTAGATGGCCATGCTTCATTTCACTAAGTATATAGTACATGCAGATCTATCCACATTGTTCTATATTAAAGATACCAGTATTATTGTGTAACTATCATGTATTTCCTGTGATTCAACAGTCAAATTAATCTCACCTTTGTCTCTGTGACCCCCACACTCCACCATCTCTCCTAAAGGCTGTCCTCATTTGTTTGAAGAGAAGATTTAGAGCTTAACTGGAGTGATATGCACACACAATTTTTGCTTTGTGAATTTGCAAATACTAAAGTTTCAATAATAAAAATAACAGTATTGTAATCAAGTCAAGTCATCTTTACTTATATAGTGCTTTTTACAATACAAATAGTTTCAAAGCAGCTTTACAGTGTCACTATGTTTGATAATTATTGCCTTCCTCTCTTATTCTTCTATTACTGAGATATTTATGTTTTATTAAATAAATTAAAATTAATTAAATAAATACTTTGACCTTAAGCCTCTTTTCTTCTTGAATATATATATATATATATATATATATATATATATATATATATATATACATACATGGAAAAATGTATATATATACATGGATATATATATATATATATATACATGGAAAAATATATGTATGTATATATATATATATATATATAGATATAGTTCGAAGTGGTGGTGGGCCACCTGGACCAAAAAAATGCCAAAATGGGTTTGAGGTAAAAATTTGTGGCAATCAAGGGCTAGAGTTGAGAACCCCTGTTTTTGTGGTAAACATTCCAGGATTTTATTAATGCAAGTGAACAGGGCTCAATATAGACCATTTGACAGTCCAAAATCCATATTTTAAGCATAAGTAAGATTTTTTTTTTTATTTAAAAACAAAAAGCTCTGTTTTGTCCATTCACAAGATGGTTTACTTCACAATTCACAACTTTGATGTATAAAAGCTGAGCGGGTCACGCGTGATGTGTTGGCAATTATGTATAAAAAGTGTGTGTGTGTGTGTGTGTGTATACATTATTATCCTGAAAATAACTGCTCATTTTGCCAGAGAAGATGCTTAAACTGTAAAAAGGGATGCTTTTAAGAGAGAAGATGTCTGAAACTGCTATGGCTGAGAAGGTTTTGAATATATTACCCAACAGGGGCCTGTACCATGAAGACAGTTTAACTGGCTAGCCAGGTAAGTTTCAGTTTAGTTTGCACCAATCCTTGGTTTTAGGTACCATGAAAGTGGCTTGGCTTTTAGCTGTGTTCATTGCCATAGTAGGCTAACCTGCTCTGGGGCAGGTTATGTTCTGAGTTAGAGATCTCAAACTGAAATTGGACCAATCAGATGTTCAAGTTCAAGTTGAGCTTTAATGTCATTCCGCTACATGTGGGGACATGCAGTGGAACGAAATGTCGTGCCTCACAGGACCACGGTGCTACATAAATACAGACATACAACAATGAAGTAAAACACTATAAACCTATACACAGACTAACCTACTGACAGATGTTGACTAAGTTTACTATATATAAATGTTTAACCTATACAAATAAGATAAAGATAAAAAATACAAACTATACAAACTATGCGAATGCTTCACATAAATACCGTACATGTGCAGAGAGAAACATTGTGAGTCAAGCAGCTGGCTGGGGAACAGTATAAGATGATTTGTAGTGGTGCATGAGCATATAAACATACATATATTTCTGAGTCTTTTGTGGGATTGTGTACATATAGCAATGTAGAAAAGTGTCTAGTGCATAGAGGAGAGTGTGTTACTACAGGTGGTTTGTACGGGCCCACTCACCTGTGTGTAGCACACTTGAACTGCACAAAAAAAGTTCACAGTATTTTCTTTGATGAGGTAAGGTTGTGGGGGGGGGTCCATGTTTCAGGAGGTAGGGGGTTGCATGGGGTTTCAGAAGGGGGTGGGGTGATCTGAGTTCAGGGCTCTCACAGCCTGGGGAAAAAAGCTGTTGAGCAGTCTGGCGGAGCGGGCTCTGATGCTCCGGTACCGTCTTCCTGATGGTAGGAGCTGGAAGAGACTGTGGGAGGGGTGGGTGGGGTCCTTCACGATGCTGTTGGTTTTGCTGGAGCATCGTGCAAGGAAAATGTCCAGGATGGATGGGAGAGGGGCACCGATGATCTTTGCAGCCATGTTCACTGTCCGCTGGAGGGTCTTGCGGTCAGCAGCACTGCAGTTCCCGTACCAGACAGTGATGCAGCTGGTCAGCACACTCTCAATGGTGCCCCTGTAGAATGTGGTGAGGATGGGTGGTGGGAGACTTGCTCTTTTCAGCCGGCGGAGAAAGTGTAGGCGCTGTTGTGCCTTCTTGGAGAGTGACATGGTGTTGGTGGTCCAGGTGAGATCCTCCGAGATGTGCACCCCCAGGAATTTAGTGCTGCTGACTCTCTCCACAGTCGAGCTGTCGATGGTCAGTGGGGGGTGGTCAGTGGAGTTCCTCCTCCTGAAGTCCATCACAACCTCCTTTGTCTTCTCCACATTTAGGGACAGATTGTTGGCGCCACACCATTCAGCCAGCTGTGCCACTTCCTCTCTGTAGTGTGTTTCATCGTTGTTGCTGATGAGACCTACCACTGTTGTGTCATCAGCAAACTTGATGATGTGGTTGGAGCTGAACTTGGCAGTGCAGTCATGGGTCAGCAGCGTGAAGAGCAGCGGGCTGAACACACAGCCTTGTGGGGCACCTGTGCTTAGTGTGGTAGTGCTCGAGGTGTTGTGGCCGACACGGACTGACTGAGGTCTTCCGGTTAAAAAGTCCAGGATCCAATTACAGAGGGAATTGTTAAGGCCCAGCAGGTTTAGTTTGTTTATGAGCTGTTGTGGGATTATTGTGTTGAATGCCGAGCTGAAGTCAATGAACAGCATTCTAACATAGGAGTCTTTGTTTTCTAGGTGGGTAAGAGCCAGGTGGAGGGTAGAGGAAATTGCGTCGTCCGTAGAGCGGTTTCGACGGTATGCAAACTGGAGCGGATCGAGTGTGTTGGGGAGGCTGTTTTTGATTTTTTGCATGACTAACCTCTCAAAGCACTTCATCATGATTGGGGTCAGTGCTATGGGACGGTAGTCGTTTAAACAGGACACAGGTGATTTCTTTGGTACCGGTATGATTGTTGTGGATTTTAGACATGTGGGGATGACTGCCTGGCTCAGCGAGGTGTTGAAGATATCTGTTAGGACATCCGTCAGCTGTGCAGCACTGTCTTTCAGTACACGGCCAGGTATGTTGTCAGGACCCGCAGCCTTTCGTGGGTTAATCCTGGATAGGGTCTTCCTTACGTCGGCTGCAGACAGACAGAGCGCCTGGTCGTTGGGAGGTGTGGGCAGTTTTTGTGCAGGTGTGTCGTTCTGCATTTCAAACCGTGAATAAAAGTGGTTGAGTGTATCGGGGAGGGATGGGTCATCATCACAGGCCTGTGGCGGGGGCTTGTAGTCAGTGATGGTCTGAATGGCTTGCCACAGGCTCCGTGTGTCTCTGCTGTCCGTGAAGTGATTATTGATTTTTTGAGCATGTGACCATTTTGCATTTTTGATGCCACGGGACAGATTGGCTCTTGCTGTATTGAGGGCTGCTTTGTCTCCTGATCTGAATGCTTCATCTCTGTTTTTTAGCAGCCCACGAACCTCTGCTGTCATCCACGGCTTTTGGTTTGCACGTGTGGTGATGGTCTTAGTGGCTGTCACATCATCCATGCACTTTTTGATGTAAGCAGTCACAGTTTCAGTGTACTCCTGCAGGTCTGTGTGGTTGTTGTAGGTGGCCGCCTCTTTAAACATGTTCCAGTCTGTGCACTGAAAGCAGTCCTGTAGTGTTGAAGTAGCATTTTCTGGCCAGATTGTGATGAGTTTTTGAACCGGTTTGGCGAGTTTCAAAAGTGGTCTATATGCTGGGATTAGCATAACAGAGATATGGTCTGAGTACCCGAGGTGGGGGCGGGGTACAGCTTTGTAAGCGTTCTTTACGGTTGTGTAAACAAAGTCCAGCGTATTATTTCCTCTTGTTGCAAAGTTAACATGTTGGTAGAACTTTGGCAAAACTGTCTTTAAATTTGCGTGGTTGAAGTCACCGGCTATGATGAAAAAGCCGTCGGGGTTATTTGTTTGTTGTTCACTGATGGCGCAATACAGTTCACGAAGCGCGTCCTTAGCGTTTGCACACGGTGGAATGTAAACCGTGACAATAACAATGGCCGTGAACTCCCGCGGCATATAGAACGGTCAACACTTCACAAACATAAACTCCACCAGTGATGAGCAGTGTTCTGATAATACCGCAGTATTGTTACACCATTCTTTGTTGATATAAACACACAAGCCACCACCGCGGCTCTTACCAGAAAGTGTTGTGTCTCTGTCCGATCGGCAGCATGTTAGTCTGTTCAACTGAATGGCGGAGTCCGGGATGTTGTCATTTAGCCATGTTTCAGTGAAAACAAACACACAACAATCCCTTGCCTCATGCTGTGTAGACCGACTGAGTTGTATTAAGTCCAGATGTGAGCAAAGTGACACATTTCTGACACAGAAAAAGCCACTCCCCCAGTTTCTCTTCCTATGAATTAAAGGTCATTAAAAAGTACCTTAAAAAAAATACAACAAAATTGTCTGGCTTTAATGATAATTACAATTTACATATGATTTATTTAATTATAATATGATTTATATTATTATTAATCCATTACACTCAAGCACTTTTAGTTTAACAATTATTATAAAGCATTTATTTTAAATGAATATTAATATATACAGATCATATGCAATATAAATAAGTGGTAGAATCAATAGATAACACTTTAAAAATGTGACCTTACATGTTCGAGTCTCTATCACTACATATTATCAACTAAACTAACTTCACAAGTTTCACTTGTGACTGCACTGATAGAGCAAGATAATTTCCTTTATTTGTCCTCTTTCATGACCAAGTACTTCAGTGGAAATGCGTTTAAATTCCTCATATTCTTTAATCTCTTAACCCTTAATAAAAGTGTTTTGAATCTCGCTGGCTCTCTCGCGAGAAGTGAATAACACTTGCTCTGTGTTGTGATTGGCTGTTCGCCGCTGATGTCATACATTCATGTGCACGCTTTCCATTAACTCAGGATCAAGCCTGAGTTGACAGAGAAAGTTGATGATCAGCTTCATGGTACCAACAAAGCCAGATTGGAGTGGTTTGGTTTTGTCAATTCAAAACTAATCCTATAACTCTGAATTTGTTCATCTACCATCATGGTACAGGCCCCAGGTCTATTGTACTGTCATTGTTAAAAAGAAAACACATCACTGATCGTCCTTTGCCTGTTTTTTTTTTTCTTTCAGTATTTCATTGTGAAATATTACTTAAAATGTGTTGCTTTAAGATCAGCCGCTCTTGCAATAGAAGACATTGAAATCAGATCAGAGAGACGAGCAAACAAGAGAGTGGTAAGTGTTTTAATTTCATATCATTGACACACAGGTTTAATTCTGGCTGACATATTTCCAAATAACTATGACTACTGGGACTCTGAGTGTCATGCTAACTTTGGATTCAGCACTTCTGGTGTAGAGATGTTGGGCCTCTTCTAACCTTATGTTTAATGTAACACAGAGTGCTGTATGGTGGCGACAGATAATAGAATAAAAACAGATGATCATGTCAAACTTGATGACGATTTAGACCAAGTTTTGAAAGGTAAACTGAGAAGAGTCAAAGAAATTCTAATGCGTATCTATTCTAATTATAAGCCACTGATTAATTATTTTTTCCTTTCACAGACCCTGTGATGAAGTAGTTTTCAAATACCACTGTGTCTGAATTGCAAGCCCTCAGATGCAGAAGATGAAACAAGTCGTACTCGAAGAAACGTGACCTCCACTTGAAGATGAAGATGGTGGCATTTCAAATTGTCTGTTTGTATGGTTCAGCCATTTGCAGGGTTGAGTTTGTAAAAAATGAACCTTATTCACTTCTGCACTTTGCTTTTTGTTAGCTTCTTTGTGTGTGTGCGGAAAATTGCATTATGCATTGTTATTGTCACGGTCTCTGTGCACACACAATAGTCACACAACGATAAAAGTTAAAGAGAATTGTTGAGAACTTTTTCCTCTTCGAAGCAGAGACCAGGAGACGTTGGGATATCTTTCAAGCAGAAGTTCCTCTTTATTGAGAACTCGCTGTGCGTCGCTGCAGTCATCCAAGTCTAACTATTGCTCAGCACAGTAGAGTTTATACCTTTCAAGGGGGAGGGACACATAGAGGTGGAGACATCTAAACAAAGCATGCAAATGCAGTACAGGAATCAGCCCATTACCAGAATTTCCCCTGCCCTGACCTCATCAGCATAACAGTGTCATTCAAATGCATAGGTGCTAATCCAATCAGCCTGACAGTATTGCCCATACCTTCACATTATCATAGAGACAAAGGCACAGCTGTGCCTTGAGCTTAGCATTCACCTTTAACTTAGGTCAGGAAGTGCATAAAGACAAAAGGTTAATGTCTCAGACACCTGGGCTACCTGAATTGATGTTCTTAGAATGTCATCATCTTCACCTCAAAATGTAAAACACACATTGGAACCTAAATCTATCATTTTATAAATTTGTAATCACACAGTTCCCCCTTTGAGAGTTCTAATAACTCTCACAAAGTACAAATTTAGACACTTAAAAGTTCATTCTTGTAATTCTGTGTGGCTTATATGTAATTGCATGCTGACACAGAAACAAAACATGCAATTAGGGTCCGTGAAGTTCTTACGGGTAATAATCTTTTCTGGTTGGAACTGTAATTTCCTCGTGAGAGGCGGGAGTCATTTGCTGAAAGAAACACTTGATACTGTGGATGCATAGATAGTACGCAAGTAGGAGAAACAACAGCAGAATTGCTATTTCCTTGATCCACAGCCAGGGTTTACCTAACAAGTTTCCGAACCATGAAGAATTATCTTCAGTCATCTGGTGTAATTTTGCTGAAAGACCAAGAATGTCTTGTTGGATTTTGTTCATGTTCTCTGTTGGATCCATTAACCCGGTGATGTCCATGATGGTTAATAGTACGAAAATCTTGATCATGTTGATGGATGACTGAAGTTCCCGTATGTGAGTCTCTGCGTTGTGTATTTTTTTTTTCTTTCTTCTTTCTTTTCTCTTTCTTGTGTGATAGTTGGCTCGGCAATTGGTCTAGTTGTTTTCTAGAGGTTGTGGCTTCATCCACAGGTGAGAAAGGCGGTG
This sequence comes from Aspiorhynchus laticeps, assembly GCA_023376895.1. Lineage (NCBI taxonomy): Eukaryota > Metazoa > Chordata > Actinopteri > Cypriniformes > Cyprinidae > Aspiorhynchus > Aspiorhynchus laticeps. Next base: position 24,321,694 of record CM041806.1, on the reverse strand, counting down.
CATATGGATCTCAGGACAGCCATCAAGTGGTATCTGCACAGAGGAAGAAAAAAACCAAAACAAAAGAGAACAACGGCACATAGCAGTATTTGTTGTAGAGTCTGCAAACATTAGGGTTGTATCCTCTGTTCAAATATAGTCTGCTATTGTTGTTCCTTCTTTCCCTATTTCTCAATTCCTGCGACACCTAAAGAACAGTGAGGAAAGGATGGACTATTGGATGGGGAAAGGCCTATGAGGAAATCTTCACCGCAGGGTTGGCCCCCGAAGCCTGTTGCATTCGGTTCTTCCCTGGGCTCCTCACTGGTCCGTGTGTCCTATCCTATCCCTGTAGGTGGGGGAACAACTTTACAGTGTGACACATGAGTCCAGGCTTTCCTTCCCTGACACAACACTGCAGCTGCTGTAATCAACATCACTTGATGTGGTCCGTGCCACTTAGGCTCTAATGGCTTGTTTCTGAATGACTTTATCATAACCCACTGACCTGGGATGATTGTGTGTCCACCTTCTGGTGGAGTCTGCCAACATGACTCAACTCTCTCTTTGACACTCTGCACTGCCTTTGTGAGGTTTTCACAGTAAGTGATCAGGGCATCTGAAGCAATGTGCACATCAGCATTTCTAAGATCAATCACACCTGGCATCTGCATTGGGCGTCCAGTAATTGGGCTCAGTCCTACTGATCTGTTAGGTGATGCTCTCATACTACACAGTACTGCGGGCAGTGCTTCCACCCATGGTACTCCTTCCTGATGCATTTTGCTTAGCCTGGTTTTGATTGTTCTGTTTGATCGTTCAACCTGTCCTGATGCTTGTGGCCTATAGGGACAGTGAAGGTTCCACTTAATCTTCAACATTCTAGACACTTCCTTGACTACCTGTCCTGTGAAGTGGGTACCTTGATCTGAGTCAATGCAATCTGGTAATCCCCATCTGGGAATGAAATCAGTGACAAGACATTTAGCAGTATGTGCAGCTGTAGCACGCCCTGTTGGATAAGCTTCTACCCATCTTGAGAACTTGTCTATTACTACCAAAACGTCAGTTTTTCCTTTACAAGGGGGCAACGATATGTAATCAACTTGCAGGTGACGAAATGGCCCTGGTGGAGCTGGGGTATGTGCTGCTGGTGTAGTGGCTGCTGGTACATCATTATTTTTCTGACATGTAACACATCTCTTGACTGTTTCAGTGGCTGCGTTTCTGAATTTTGGATTCCACCATTGATTTGAGAACCTGTGATTCATCGTTGCTGGACCACTATGACCCAAACTGTGTATTTGTTGAGCCAAATATGGCAACAGTGATTCGGGAGCAACATACTTTCCCCCTTTGGTCCAGCAGCCGGATGAATCCACAGTGGCTCCTTTGTCTAACCATGTCCATGCTTCATACAGAGGAACATCTTTGTACAGATCAATGATTGATTCAGGAGGCAGAATTGCCTTCTGTGCTGTACTACCTGAACACACTTGTACAGTTGCATAGAAACAAGCCTGTTTAGCCGCTACATCAGCAAGAGCATTACCTTTAGCTTCCGTAGTATTAGTTGTGAGATGTGCTTTCACTTTGATCACCGCTAATTTCTTTGGGAGTTTCATGGCAAACATTAAATCTTTCACTAATCCAGCATGCTTAATGGGGGATCCAGCAGAAGTTAGAAATTTTCTGGTTTGCCAAATGACACCAAAATCATGAATTACCCCAAAAGCATACCTGGAATCTGTGTAGATATTTGCCACCGATCCTGAAGCTAGCGTGCATGCTCTAGTTAAGGCTACTAGTTCTGCAGCTTGAGCTGAAAAATGATCTGGAAGACGACCTGAAGCAACTACTTCAGTGGTGGAAGTTACTGCATATCCTGCTCGTCTGTTACCTTCAATAACTTGAGCTGAACCATCAACAAACAACTCCAATTCTGCATTCTCTATGGGAGTTTCTGCTATTTCACTTGTTGCTGCACATGTAAGCGTAACACAATCATGAGTCATTTCGCCTTCATCCTCTAACACAAATTCAGTCATTGCAGACATCATACATGAGGATGGGTTCGTGACTGGTGCACGCTGTATAACAATATTCGGGACTGTGAGAGTTGCTACCCAATTTCCCCAACGGGAGGAGGTGACAGAAGTGACTTTTGCTTGATTCATCAGTGCGGACACTGCGTGAGGGCATTTTACGTTTACAGTCTGACCTAACACCATTCCTGATGAAGCCTGAAGCGCTAGATGAACTGCCTGTACTGCTCTGAGGCATGGACCCATACCTTGAGCGACTATGTCAAGTTTACCGGAATAGTAATGAATTGGGCGTAAGCTGCCCCCATGATCTTGCATTAGACATGCAGTCATAAAGCCTAAGTGTTCATGGACATAAAGCACAAAGGGTCTATCAGATTGGGCAATTCCTAATGCTGGTGTTTGACATAGTGCTCTCTTCAAATCATTAAAAGCTTTGAGATGAAGTTCTTCCATACAAACAGTATCTGAATCTTTACCATGGCCTTTCAACAAATCATAGAGAGGCTGAGCAATCGAGGCATAGTCTTCAATCCAAGGTCTACAATAACCTGTTGTTCCTAAAAATGAGCGGAGTGTTTTAATGGTAGTAGGCGGAGGTATGGCTTTGACTGAAGCCGCTCGATCCTGTGTAATGGATCTATTTCCTGCACCAATTGTTTGACCCAGAAATGTGACTTGCTTTTTAGCGATTTGAGCTTTGTGAAAGCTGCATTTGTGTCCTTTTTTATGCAAATAGTCCAACAATGATGCCAATTCAGTTTGATGTACCTCATGATCTGTTGAGGCAATCAAAATATCATCGACATATTGGATCATAGTGGACTGTTTTACCGGACATTCTGGGTCACACAAATCACGTCTGACAGCCTGATGATATAGGGTTGGGGAGTTTTGAAATCCCTGTGGCAATCGTGTCCACTGGTATTGTTCATAGTCAACTGTGAAAGCTAACCATGGATGGCTGTCAGAGTGCAACGGTACAGAAAAGAATCCATTAGACATATCAATTACTGAAAAAATCTTACAATCTAATGGTAAGCCATTACAAATTGTAGATGGATCTGCCACTAGGGGGGTGATTTTATCAATATTTTTATTGGCTACTCTGTAGTCTATTGTAAGTCTCCATGTCCCATTAGATTTCTTGATGGGCCATATGGGTGAATTACATGGACTGTTGGTTTTAACTAGCACTCCTTGCGTCAGCAAATTTTCTACAATAAGTTTGATTCCCTGTATAGCTTCCTTATTAATCGGATATTGTTTGGTGACCGGAGGTGGAGTTCCTGTCAATTTAACTGGTTCTACACCTGTCAACAACCCACAATCATCCTTGTCTTTAGCCCAAATTGGATGATTCTGTAAGAAAGCATACTCGGGAGGGGTTGCATTATTGGTAGAAATCTGTGCTGAGGAAATCTTTATGCTAGTATATTCTGAGGACATGTCTAAAGTTAGATTTATTTGTCTCAGAAGATCCATGCCTAAAATTGCACCTGTATTTAATGGAGCGCATAGCAATTTTGTAGTCAGAGTTTTTGGGCCAAATTGTACCTCTATGGGCGGAGTTTCATACAAAACAGAATCTTCTCCTATTACACCAGTTAAACAAAGTTTGGTTTTCTTGTATGGGATGTTTAAACCTTGTGCCAATTTTGTAGGGATTACTGTAATTTCTGCACCTGTATCAAGCAAAAAATCAATCTCTTTCTCTTTTATGCTACCTTTCACAAAAATTCTTTGGTCATTGTGTTGGATTACAGGGGAAAGGTAGCTACTCACAGCCCCAACAATTAGTTTTTTTCTTGGTCTTGTTGTGCTCTTAGAAGAGCCTGAACTAGCTGTCCTACAGTTTCAGTGGTCACTGGCGGAACTACTTCAGGGTTGTGTGCAGGCTGAGAAGGAGCAGAATTATGCATAGCATTTCTTTTACTATCTTGCAACTTCATCCTACACTCTTTCTCCCAATGTCCTAATTTTCCACAATATTTGCATTTGCTTTCTCTTTTAGCCCATCTATTGTCTTGTTTCCTTGTGTTAAACGTAACTGCTGCTACTCTTACTTTTGCCTTGACATCAGCATCTCTTTCCCATGTAGCTAACCTGTCTAGGTTACTTCTGAGAGTTCTGTTAGACCAAGTTAGATCTAAAAATGGTAAAGCTTTTCTGTATTCGGCTACAAGGCCATCTGACCAGATACGAACCAGGGGTCCCTTGTTCTCTAGCACACTTTCAGGGTCATCGACAATTCCACTGTAAATTACAGCTGACTGACAAAATCTCTCCGTATATTCACTCACAGATTCTTCTTTCCTTTGCACACAGTTAGTGATTCTGGACCAGTCTATTTTGGGTCCCATGATATTCTTTAGAATTTTCAAAACACCTTCTCTCAAATCGCTTTTACTGGCATGTTGTAGTTCAGAAGTAACAGCAGACTCAAAACTGTTGAATTCAGATTCAGTTAGAATTTGTGACATCAGCTGTGTGACTTCTGTTAACGACATGTCATAGAGACGCATTTTACTGATCAATGCTCTTCTAAATTCAGAAAAATTTGTGCGTGCTGAGGGTAAGCTCTGGGATAGTCTCTCTATATCTTTAGGTTCTAGCGCTTTGGCAACAGTGTGTACTTGGACAACAGAAGAGTTGGGAGGAACACTTTCAATTCCCTCAATTCCCTGAGATCTTCTCCTAGCACCACACACATTGACGGAATTTACAGGCACATCAGTTACTGATTGGAGAGCTACATCTGTTTCAAAAAACGCTTGTAAATCAGGGTAAATGTTATCAGGCTGAATAACTTCCACATCAGTTTTTGCTGCAGCTTTCTTGAGGTTCAATTTTTTAGTCAAAGTGGATACTCTAGCATGGAGCTCTTTGTTCTGTTCCTCTAGCTCTGAGTTACGCTGAGACTGTTGTGTAGCTAGCGCTAAACTGAATTCTCTGTGACAACAGATAATGCCTTTCACATTGTTCTTTCGAATACATGTTCCTAGCACCTTTTTACACTCATCTACAGACCAAATCTTGTCTGGATGAATCTCATATTTCTGCGTTAGTTCTTGTCTAACTTTTTCAGTGACTATTAGGTCCATTTGTTCCCCTAACAGCGTTTTGAATTCACTATCTGACCACAAAGGAGTCGCAAGACCACCTTTTTCAGTTGTGGGGATCAGTCTAGCATTCTTTCTAAACATTTTTGTGAGTTTCTTTGTTACCACACAATCAAAACACTAAAACTTCTCTGATCAACAGAGAGTACACTTGTTAACACAGATCAACTAGTGTTAACCTTCCCTGGCAAAACAGAGGATAACACAAATTACTAGCACTTTATGCTAATCTTCCCTGCATGAACAGAGGATAACCAATTCTTCCCTGCCAAAACAGAGGATAACAAATATTGGCACGCAATGCTAATCTTCCCTGCCTGAACAGAGGATAACAAATATTAGCACGTAATATTAAACTTCCCTGCCTGAACAGAGGATAACCTTCATCTCTAAAAAGACATTTTTAGAGGATAAACTTAGTTAAACCAAACCCTACAGCTGTCTGTTAACTCTTCTCTGACGGCGCAGAGGATAACAAATTTGTTCTGGTCTTAGGTTCTTTTGGATAGAGTGACACTCACCAACTCTTGGTTGTACAGAAAGATTCAGACTGGAACGAAATCAGATCTTGAGCTTGAAGTTTCAATCTGGATTCAGGTGAGGAGCTCTATCCGGGTCACGGCAGCATCTGTTGAGAACTTTTTCCTCGTCGAAGCAGAGACCAGGAGACGTTGGGATATCTTTCAAGCAGAAGTTACTCTTTATTGAGAACTCGCTGTGCGTCGCTGCAGTCATCCAAGTCTAACTATTGCTCAGCACAGTAGAGTTTATACCTTTCAAGGGGGAGGGACACATAGAGGTGGAGACATCTAAACAAAGCATGCAAATGCAGTACAGGAATCAGCCCATTACCAGAATTTCCCCTGCCCTGACCTCATCAGCATAACAGTGTCATTCAAATGCATAGGTGCTAATCCAATCAGCCTGACAGTATTGCCCATACCTTCACATTATCATAGAGACAAAGGCACAGCTGTGCCTTGAGCTTAGCATTCACCTTTAACTTAGGTCAGGAAGTGCATAAAGACAAAAGGTTAATGTCTCAGACACCTGGGCTACCTGAATTGATGTTCTTAGAATGTTATCATCTTCACCTCAAAATGTAAAACACACATTGGAACCTAAATCTATCATTTTATAAATTTGTAATCCCACAGAATAATCCATTTAATATAATTCAAAGATGAAGAAGTCCAACACACACGCTGTCAGTCCTCTGTCTTGTGTTCCTGCCTCTTTTGTCCATATTTGGTTTGTTTCTTGTCCTCGTCTGATGTGATTATGAGTTAATTCTTGTCCAGCCGTGTTTGTCTAATTATCTATGATTTACCTGTGTATTTATAGTCCTGTCTGTTCAGTTTGATTTCGTCTGGTCTACTCGCTACTCCCCGGTGTTTCTGTGAGTCTGCCCTGCCTTGTCTTGCCCTGATGTCTTTATTAAAGACTATTATTTGAGTTTATCCTCGTCTCCGTGTTCCTTGTTCCTCCCTGCTGTGTGCACAGTGGCACGCACGAATGCACGCATGCACGCACGCACGCACGCACGCACACACACACAGACACAGACACAGACACACACACACACGCACACGCACACACACATGTTTGTTTTTTGGTTTACGGGGACTCTCCATAGGCGTAATGGTTTTTAAACTGTACAAACTGTATGTGCTATTGCCCTACACCAACCCTACACCTAAACTTAGCCCTCACAGGAGACTGTGTGCATTTTTAAATTTTCAAAAAAACACCATTTAGTATGTTTTTTAAGCCTTTTGAATTACGGGGACATAGGCAGTGTCCTCATAAACCACCTTCAAATTGTAATACCTCTGTCATACCCATGTCATTAAACAAATTTTGTCCCCGTAAACCACAAAAACCAGTACACACACACACACACACACAGTGCCCAGTGCGGAGAGATGTGTTGATAATGTGTGTGAGTGCCGGTAAGAGTGTGGGAGAGATGGCTTGGAGAAGGTGAGAGGGGATTGGGTCAAGAGGACATGTTGTAGGATGGCTGGAGAGGAGAAGTTTGGATTCTTCCGCCTCGGTGAGGGGACAGAAGGAGAAGATGGGAGTTTGAGCAGTGGATGTGGTTGGTTGGAGGTCCTGTGTGTGTGGAGGTGAGATCTGGTTACTGATTGTTCTAGTTTTGTCTGTGAAAAAAGTGGCAAAGTCGTCAGCTGTTATAGAAGTGGTGGGCGGTGGTGGAGGGGGACAGAGGAGAGAATTAAATGTTCTGAAGAGACCACGCATGTCTGGAGCATCAAATGTGAGGATTTGGCAGTGTGGACTTCAGTAGAGAAAGATGAAAGCAAAGACTGATACCTAGTCAGGTCCGACGGATCGTTTGATTTGCACCATTTTCTCTCTGCCGCTCTGAGTTTGGTCCGATGCTCACAAAGAACATCGGATAACCAGGGGTTAGAAGGGGCAGCCCGAGGCTTGGCAGTGTTTTTTACTGAATGTACGTGATTATTTAAAGGAGTGACTTTTGTGTTCTTGTTGTCCTTCCCTCTCTCCCTCCCTTTTGATTTAACTTTTAGATGTTGAGTATGTGTCTGCTGTTTTGTTTTGTTTTATTTTGGATATTATGTTGTGTTGTTTGTAAAAAAAATGAAAATAAAAAATTGTTGATAACAAAAAAAGAAGGGGCAGCCCGTGCTGGCCTGGAGGAGAGAGGACAAATGTCGTCTAGACAAGAGGTTAAGGTAGAGCATAAAGTGTCAGTAGCTGCATTCACATCTAGAGATGTGAAATGGGTAGGTGAGGGAAGAGAGGAGGATACTACAGAGGAAAGAAGGGAGGGGGAAAGGGAGCGTAGGTTACATCTGAAAGTAACCGGTAAGGGAGCTGGTGGCACCCGGGTAGCAAAATGTAAGGTAAATGTAACGAAGAAATGGTCAGAGATATGTAGTGGTTGTACCAGAATGTTATCTGTAGTACAGTTGCGTGTGTAAATTAAATCAAGTTGGTTGCCTGATTTGTGCGTGCTAGTAGTGGTAAGGCGTTTGAGATCAAATGAAGCTAGGAGTGAATGGAAGTCTGTAGCATAAGGCCTGTCTAGGTGAATGTTGAAATCGCCAAAGACTAAGAGTGGACTGCCATCCTCCATGAAAGAGGACAGCAGGCCATCCAGCTCCTCTAGGAAGGTGGCTAGAATTTGGCCAGGGGGACGGTAGATTACTACTATCTGGAGTTTTATAGGAGCCGTTACAGTGTGATTGCCTAGGGGTTGTGATTGCCTAGGGGAGAGTGGGTTGAGTATTTCCAATTGTTTGAAATGAGCAGACCAGTGCCCCCACCCCGGCCAACTTTCCTTGGGGTGTGAGAGAAAGAGAAATTGTGAGAGAGAGCAGCCGGGGTAGCTGAGTCTTCTGGACGAATCCAGGTCTCAGTCAAGCCCAAGATGCTGAGTGTGGATTGTAAGGAAAAAGAAAAAATGAAGTCAGCTTTGTTGACAGCTGACTGGCAATTCCAAAGACCCACAGAGAAAGAAAGAGGTGTAGTAGAAGATGTAGCGATAGGGCGCAGGTTAGCAGGATTACGTTGCCGTCTGCGTGTGTTTTTAGAGCGTGGTTGAGAGTGAACCGGAATGGTTTGGAAACACATGATAGAGGTGGAAGGATAGAGGATAGGGAAGGAGAGTGTGTGAGGGAAGATAGAAATGATACTTAAGTGTGTGCTCGGTGTCGTTGCTCGGTTAAAGTCACGCAGGAAAAAGTCGTCTGTCTTTACACTCGTTGGCCTTCACACGAGGAGGCTGAGCACGACGGCTGAACGCTTCCGCTCTGACATCAAATAAATACAGTCTAGGAGACTAGAGTAAAAACCGCTGAGGCCGGCTTCTGCTCAGCACAGCCAATAACCTTAAAGGACTGCTAATTGCTCAATAAGAAACTAAAAACTTCGCACAATCACACAGGCTCGTTCTTAGCTGAGGCGCAAATTATTCTAATTACCAGTAAGTGCAATCAAACATATAAACCTTAACGAAAATGCACAATAGAAATAGGTAGGAAACAAAGTATTCCTTCCTAGCAGCAAGTAAATAATTTAAACAACAGAACTGTGAAATAGTATTACAACACTTACGCGAGCTGCCGTCCTTCTCTTCTGGTGACTAGTCGGCTTTCCCATACATACATACTTAAAGTTGTTCCAAAATACCACCTTTATTATGCACTTAGTATAGTATAATAAACATATAATAAGTGCATCGATATTAGTACAACTAAAGTGTATTTCTTTTTTACCTGCTCTGTCAATGGTTTTATAGTTGTGACTGATCAGTATATAATAAAGCATATATATATATATATATATATATATATAAAGAGTAAAAAAAAAAAAAGTTATTTAATGGACCTGAGCAAACATGAACTACCAATGAGCATCTGTATGTTTATTAACTATTGATAACTAATGTACCTTATTGTAAAGCATTACCAATAAATAAATAAAACTGAAAATGTACATATTCTCAAGATCTGATACAGGCCTGCATGAGAGATTTTTGAACAGCACTTGAGACATGAAAAATCCCGACACCCAAGTTATACATAATAGAACAAAAACATACTTTAGCATGTTATCAAGTTGGAATGTCGACTATGAGGAAATACACCAGGGTTCCTGTATTCCCTTTCAATTACTAGATTTTAAAGGGCCATTTATTTTTTACCATAGATAAAAAAATCGCCCATGGAGTATATGATGATGATGATCACTGTTTATACTTATGTATTAGCTCTATTTTTATGTTTAAATCTCTTTTTATCTCCTGAAAATATTTTATGTCTAGCTTGTCATTCAACACATACAGTACATACATACATTGATTGCTTCTATTGTCCTCATTTGTAAGTCGCTTTGGACAAAAGCGTCTGCTAAATGACTAAATGACTAAATAAACATACGTAGTGGTAAATGCTTAGCTTCTTTTTTTTAAGTTTAAAAAAGTTTTTTAAGCTTTATTTTTCAATAATACTGCTACTTTTGTTACAAAAGCAAACCATCAAGCTAGGTGAGGCATTTCATGTCTTATGATCAATGTCATATGATTTGTCAGGTACAAATAAATAACTATACTTAAGAAAAGAGATATCTAATCTAAAACATTTGTCCTTCATTAAAAAAATAAAATAAATTGATATCCACCAATGGTAGATGATACATACATTACAAGACTAATCATCCTTATCTGAACTTAGTAAATTCTAGTTAAATTTATTAAAAATAAATAATATAGCTAATATTAAGCAGACCAACAGAACTCTGTCATTCTTTGACCATGAACACCACATTTTCAATGGAGCTCTGCACATAGAGGGCCTGATCAACTTACTACAAATTCAGTAATAGTGTGATTCAGCAAAAGTTGTTTACATTGTTCTAAATAAATATAGTGTTCAAATATAAAAACTAGTGTTGTGTTACCCTGGATTTTCTTATAATTTCATGTATAACCCTTTTTCCTATCCTTGTTATTTTGTATATTTTTTATTTGTTAAAAAAGTTCACACTCTTTGGCAAAATAAGCAAAGTTGTATATATCATTCTAATCATTCTTTGCACTTGGACCAAAACTTGTTTTGCATTCCAAAACATTCTATTTGAGGTGTGTCATAATTGAGACAGAAAGACAATCATACCTTGTCCAATAGAAGAGGTTTGACTAGAGAGGAGAATATAAACGCAGGAAGGTTTAGTAAGCAAACCAGCCTGCTCAAATATCAACCACATCAAGTATAACTACAGGTAATAACTTTATATTTCTAAAATTACAGTGATTATCTTTTATCATCTTAATGTTCTTAGGTATATACGAAAACACTAATCACTATTCTGTCAATATGCTACCTAGTGATATAAAGTGATGTAAAACAAATTGCACAGTGATAACAAGATGTAGATCCAACTTACAATGGCATACAGTAGGGAGCCAGTTCTTGTAGTTTTTACAGAAGCATGATCTGTTTTGTTTCATTTAGATTATTGTTGTGTACTGGACAGCAGCTTTTTTCCAAAATGTTGAATCTTATTCTGGTTCTCTCTGGAGTTTGTACAGTTGGCATGGCCATGCGTGAGTATCACACACCATTTAGTTATTTTTATTTTTACCATTGTATTTTATTTACATTTTTTTGCAAACATGCACAATCATGCTGTAAGAAAATAATGGCCTATAGAAAAGTATATATACATTTTTTGCAGCATGATTTTTAATGTTTGCAAAAAAACAAAACAAAAAAAAAACAATAATTATAATAATAGTAATAATTTAAATGAATAACAATTGTATAATAATAATAATAATAATAATAATACAGACAGACTATTTGTTATTCCCTCTTTCAGCTTTACCAGATTTCTACTCTTACTCCCTGGCTGTTGGGGACGGCAGTGGGACTGAATATTCCACTGCACATGCGGGTCGCATCACTGGTATCAGAATCTGGGAATACAGTAGCGCATACATTGGTGGGTAAGTTAATCAATGCACCACTGATCACCTATCCAGACGAAAAGAGTGCCTAAGTAATTAAGATGCGTTTTATTGTGACTTAATGTAAAATTAATTAAGTCATTTGCATTGTATGTATCTATTTGAACACTGACGACACATATCTGTTTAGAATCCAGCTGAGTTATGATGGTAACTGGACAACACTGGTTTGTGCAAACTATGGCACTCCGATGGAGATGACACTTCTTGACAACGAATTCATCGTTCAGGTGTCTGGAAAGTATGACTATGGCTACATATATGAGCTTATGTTTGTCACTAGTCAAGGCCGATCTTTTAAAGTAGGACAACCTTCTGGAACCTCATTTAACTTCTACCCGACCCATGATGGAAGTGAGCTACGTTTTCTCAGTGGTCGACAGAATGGAAATGGCATCACCTCCATTGGGGCTCACTGGGCTGTCTACCACACCAGTGACAACAGTGTAACACCTTAAGATCATATTAGTTCAGCTCAGTTCACCCTTTAGCTTCTTCCTGCCAGCATTAAATAAACATCTACAGAAACTTTTTTTTTTTAATCTGAGTTTTATCTGTTCTCATTTTTATAGACAAGATTCTCATGATTGTTACTTGAATAAAGCTTATGTTGCTTTGTTCATTTTAGCCTGTGTTAGGTTGTATCTGTGTTAGGTGGGTCTTCTAAAATACACTCATTTTCAGCTGCAGCTGGATTTACAACATTTTCAGCTGCATAACCGGTCTTTTTTTTTTTTTTTTTTTTGCATTTTCTTTATTATTTGAATTGCCTTGTCTTTTTATATTTCTTCAACAACTGACATTCACATACATTATCTTTTATTTTTGTTATATGAAGATCACATTAAAAACATGGAAACATTTTACCTTGCATTTATTGTTTATTTCTCCTACTCTTCAAACGCCTTATATGTATAGATTTTATTATTTTATCTTTTTCAGACTTTCAATCTTAAAATATATAAGTATATAACCCTGATTTTCAATCACAGCTTTCATGCTTCTTAGCATGCTCTCCACCAGTCTTGGTGCAAAAAAAATCAAGCATCTCGGCTTTATTTGATGCTGTGTGACTATACATTTTCCTCTTGATCACATTCTGGAGGTTTTCAATGGGGTTCAGTTCTGGAGATTAGGTTGGCCATGATAGGCTCTTGATCTGGTTGCCCTCCATCCATACCTTGGTTGACCTGGATGTGTGGCATGGAGCATTGTCCTGCTGGGAAAACCAATCCTCAGAGATGGGGAACATTGTCAGAGCAGAAAGAAAGCAAGTTTTCTTCCAGGACAACCTTGTACGTGGCTTAATTCATGCACCATTCAGAAAGACAAATGTGCCCAATTCCAGCCTTGCCGAAACACCCCAGATCATCACAGATCCTCCACCAAATTTCACAGTGGGTGCGAGACACTGTGGCTTGTAGGCCTCTCCGGGTCTCCATCTAACTATTAGATGACCATGGTGTTGGCAAAGCTTTGCCCTGCCCCAGGAGCCTGTTTTGAACTGTCCTCGCTGTGCCGTTTGCCGTTCTTGTTGTAGGTCACTTGATGTCATCCTACGGTTGTTGAGTGACATTCGAATGAGTTGGTGGTTGTTACATCCCTCATCAGTCAATTGTGGTTCATCTATGGATATTGTTAGACATAACACAAGATTTATGTGTGTGCGTATCAAGGTGGGAAGGAACTGCACAAGGAAAGAAATGGCAACAAAATCAATAATTTAGTCACAATGTTTATTTTCTTTTAGAGTGCTTGATAGAGAGTGAAGTAAAGTAGTAAAGTAAATATTTACAATATGTACAATCAATGAATGAGCCAGTCGGAAACAAGTTGGAAGAGAGGAAGGAGTGAGAGAGGTGCTTAAATCAAAGACCTAAACAAAACAAAAACTCCCAATAACTAATGTTAACCAAACTAAACTATCTATCAACAGAAAATGTAGAAACAAACATCTTCAGCGTGCGAGACGCCATTACCATTGCTAACACTACACTGACTAATCAAACAAAAACATACAAAATTAGCACCTCTCGCTCTAGCCTGGTGTGTCTAATACAGTCAGGACTTCTACATGATGTAAAATGTGTCGCGGAATGCTTACCATACTCACAATCTCTCCAAACAGTCTGCACAACTCTCATCAGTGACTAAAGAGAAGTTTCACTAACAGACACCTCAAACGGGTAACATCAACAGGTGCTGGGCGCACATCAAAGTTATAATCAACAACAAGCAAAACACTGATACTACTGCAAAACAACAAAGCCGTAACCCCAACAAAAACAACAGACTATCAGACTGGTTTTCTTGCCAGAAAGAACCGTCCTCACAGAGCCGTATCATCACCCAGCCCAGACTAATCGCCATTAAAGTTAGAGTGGATTTTAAACTGCGCGGCAGCAGGCAATTGGTGGCGCGATCACAGACGTCAGCATCCTACGTCAGCAGAGTGGCAGGAGGATCCTCCAATGAACTTCACATCTGAAACAGACAAGCATACATACAGACACACTCATACCGCAACATATACATAAGCAAGCTTACGTAGCACAGCGTACGTAACAGTGGTCATCCCAGTCAGTGGAGAGTCATTTTCACCTTCTGCAGGTCTGTGGCTTTGTTGTCCCCAATGTCTGCAGCTTGACCTTGTTCTTATAACACGCTGTCTTCGAAATTTTAAGAATATAAGCAGCCTGATGCTCACAGTATCCCTGCCAGTAAAGCCAGAATTGAACCCTTCTTTTCCTCACTGAAAACTTTTTTTCCCAACTCTTTTGCCATGATCAATAGTTATTATTTGATTCCAATTACTTTTGAGGTACTACTAGCCCAGTTTTTGTCATCCACCTGGTCCTACTGCAAGAGGACAGTGATGACCACAGCAGTGGTTTCTATCCTTTTCCTTGAGAAAAAGATTGCTGCTTTAAGAAAAATTTGGAGTGGTCTCTAATTTTTTTATTTTCTTCCTAGAGCTGTAAAATAGTAATTATTACATTTAATGACAATTATGATGTAAACAACGAGTGAAATGAATAAATAAAAACATAAACCTTTTGTTGTTGTTGTTTGTTTTAAAATACTTATTGTGTAAATTGCTCAAATTACGACCGTTCCATAGCTGTGTAACAACCAACTTGTTTAGTGCACAGGAAACAGTGTCAGAACTTAAAATATATGAAACGTGATCTGTGAAGAAAACAAAGAAAAATCAGCGTAGTATAAGCTGATGTTAAATGAATGAAGGTGAAGTAAACAAGTTACTTGTATCATCCATTAACTGGGATATTTTACAGAGAAGCCACACAAATGTTATGTGAATGTACAACAATTGTAGAAAACCTTGATTTTTTTTTTTTTTTTTTTTTTTTAACTGATGTGAATTATTTGAAATCGTTTTATTTAAATTGGGATTCACAAAGGATCATTGTTGTAAAAGGCAATGAAAATATGATGTATATTACAACGGACAGGTAATTAGAATAATGTAATGTGAAGTAAGTTTGATGTTAATCTAATTTATCTAAATTAATTAAAGGAAATCAATTAAATCTGAACCAGTAAGATACAAAAATAGTGCTTCCAATTCTTGTTTTCTGTAAACAGTAGAATAAAATTTGGCACACAACTCAGATATTTTGAATTAAGTTCTGATAGTTCATAAAAGTATCCTTTAAATCTGAAAGTTGGTAGCTGTGATATTTGGATGCCAGTCATGCCACAGTTGTGAGCTCTAAAACATTCCATCTGAGGAGTGTAAGAAAACAGAAGACACAAAGACATATTGTTCAACCAATAACAAAAATCCGATGAGCAGAAAAGTGTACGAGCAGGTTTAGTCAACACACTAGTCTCTTGAACTATCAACCACATACCCGTCTTCAGGTAATGGAAATACTAGATCTTTATTCATATATATCACATCTTTTTGTTGTTGTTTTTGTAAATGCTATGATATTTTTCCCCTTGTTATAGATGATAACTTGTGTATATGCAGTGTAATCATTTAGCAGCATGTTAAATTTTACCTAATTTATAATAATAGATTGCAGTTTAGTCATTTTCATCATATAAATAATTGAAAGTGGTTTATTAATTGCCACTAATTTTCATGTTACATGACTTGCTCTGCAGCAAAAAGTGTTTGTATCAGAGACATCATGAAATTCACAAATCCAGAATAACTCTAATTCGATATTACAATCAGATACTTCATTTATTATGATTTCCTTAGATTCCTTGAGTGTGCAGGACAGCAATTTATTCCAAAATGTTGCAGTTTTTCCTGATTCTCTCTGCAGTTTATGCCATGGGAATGGCAGCGCGTGAGTATTACCTCACGTCTGTGATACAATTGTTCAGCTCAAATAAGTAAGCAGAAAAGTAAATAACTAAATATATAAAAATGTAATAAATTAAGAGAAAAAAATAGTAACTCAAGCATAACTACAATAGTCAGTCAGAAGTCAAAGTCCAAGATAAACAAGATACAATGTGAACAAAAGATACAATTTAGCTCTGCCATTCGACAGTTTTAATAGTTATTATTCCCTCTTTCAGCTTTACCTGATCTTTTCTCTTACTCACCTGCTGCTGGGGACGGCAGTGGGACTGAATTTTCCACTGCCAGTGAGGGTCGCATCACTGGTATCAGAGTCTGGGAATCCAATAACTACTGGGGTGGCTATATCTCTGGGTAAGTATCCTCAAGCACCTCAAATATTCAATTATGGCTTTGAAAAATCATGTTAGAAAAGTATTTTTAAAAACCTTGTCAAGTAGATATCAGAAGTTGGACAAATTGTTTTTCTCTCAGGGAAGCATTTGTGATTTAATTTAGATAATAGAATTTTAAATTGTACATGTCATTCTTTATGGCATATGCACTATTTTAACATTATTGACATATTTGTTTAGGTTCCAGCTGAGGTACGAGAGTAACTGGACAGCAGCGGTTGGTGCAAATAGTGGCAATCCGATGGAAATGACACTCTATGACAAAGAAGCAATTATTCAGATCTCTGGAAAGTATTACTCTGGTTACATCTATGAGCTTGTGTTTGTCACTAATCAGGGGCGCTTATTTAAAGTGGGACAGTCTAGTGGGGCCTCATTTAACTTCTATCCAACCCAGAAAGGAAATGAGCTGCGTTTTCTCAGTGGACGACAGAATGGAAGTGGCATCACCTCTATTGGGGCTCATTGGGCCGCAATACGTATTGGGAAACCCTGAAAAAATGAATCTTGTATTTGAATATATTTGATAATTTGATCATATTGTTTTAACCTAACCATGTTCAGGAGGTGTTCTTATATAAGAGTTTGTAGTAGTTTGTCTCATTCAGTAAGTTGTTAATATACAATAAAAATGTGTGAATAAACAATATTTAAGATGTACAACCATTAATGATATATGGAAAAAATGATAAACACATATAATATAAGAAGAAGATAAATAATCAGAAGTCGGAAATCGGAATCAGAAGTTGAACATGTTGACAGATACAATGAGCAAAAACTAGTTTAGCCTGTTATGAGAAATGTCTGCTATGAGGAAATTTGTTTATCATTTAATTTGTTTATCCAACGTAGCAAAGAAATATTAGTCACTGTCCTCTTCACATCAAATATTTTGCATCACTGGTGCCATTACCCTTACACCATATCAGTGCATTGTACAAAATAATATATTTTGTTAATGTATTAAAATATATTGAATAATACATAAGGAATTTAATAAAACGGTTAGTTCCCAGCAGCCTACTTCATGCTGATTGGTCTTTCTTTCTTTCTTTCTTTCTTTCTTTCTCTCTTTCTTTCTTTCTTTTTTTCTACACCCTACTAGCAACCACTGTATTGGAGAATCTGCATTTATAAATAAAGTAATTGGCCACAAAAGGACAAATATTTTAAAGTTTTAAAATCAAAGACGGGTATTACATACTTTAAACTTAACTTAGAGGTCATCCCAAAATTTATTTGAGAATTTGCATAAATAAAACAAATGTTCCAATGACTATAATCATTATAGTCATATACAATCCGAATTAAATCTGTGTCTGAGGAACTCATTATATGGACAAATATTGTTAATAATTTTAAACTGAACTTCTTTTACGTTTTACCGTCTTTTACCTACAAGGGTTCTCTTATTTATTTTTGAAGGGAACATCTGTGTATTTACTAATGTTCTTAGAATTTTATTTTTACAACTCTCTGTAAAATTAATACCAGAGATGATTAGATCACCTAATCTTGGTATCTGTCAGGGTTCTGTCGTGTGCCATGTGTTCCTGCCTCATGTTTCCTTATTTGGTTTGTTTCCTGTCCTCGTTTAATGTGATCATTAGTTAATTCTTGTCCAGCTGTGTTTGTCTCGTTATCTATGATTTACCTGTGTATTTATAGTCCTGTCTGTTCAGTTTGATTTGGTCTGGTCTATTCGTTTCTCCCTGGTGTTTCTGTGAGTCTGCCTTGTATTGTCCTGCCCTGGTGTCTGCATTAAAGACTATTATTTGAGTTTAAGTCCTTGTCTGCGTGTCCTTGTTCCTCCCTGCTGTGTGCACCGTGACAGTATCACAGGTAAATTACATAATTCACCTTTAATTAATAATTCCTGAGTACAAATAATATTGTATTTTTCACAAAAATCTAACTAAGGAAATTTCCATCCCCTTCCATAATGTGTAAAATGGACCAGACACCACATCTGAATTATAGTAAAGTTATAGTCTTGAATTCTCAAGAGGGTTGAACTAGCCAGTGTAGCAAATTGTATCCTAATGAAACTGTAACAATTCAGAAAGGTTTTTGTGTGAGATTTAGGGAATAAAACATATGGTATCACTTACTTAGACATTCTAGTAACTATAAGTAACTTTGCAATTACATGTCAAATGCCAGTCATTAGAGTGTTAGTAGACTGTCTTAATATGTTAATACTGCTTAATTTTGATGATCACCAAGCACACTTTCTACTGACTCTTAGTAACTATGGAAGAACATGTCAACTTATTCTACTAACCCAAAACCTATCCCTAATCGAGTCTCTAAGGTCCACCCACTTGGCCCAACAAAGGTATCCAATGGTGGCTGATTTTCCTGCGTATTCGTCTTTTCAGTGTGCAAAGTAATTTAATTTAAAATGAATTCTAATCTGACTCAATTTTATGACCTCATTTAGATTGAAATGCAAATTGGTTTTGTCCTTTTCTAATTCTTCTGACATTTGATTATTCTAGTTATTGTCTCAGCTTTATTCAAGTTGTTATATAAGATTAACTAGGGGGCTAGACAAAAATACTGCTGAAGTATTAGACGGTATTAGATCAGATTGGAGAGTTTGTGACCATGAGGTCCACGTAAAACGGCCAACACGAGACACTCTGAGCGACATAGATTCCTAATGAACAAGTAAAATATAAAGTAAAGATTTAACTAGAGGTTATGGCTAGTACTATGAAGTATATGCCTGAACCATGCTTACTATACCAATAGTATTTTGTTTAGCCCCCCCATAGTTAGTGCAACTGCATAACAACTTTAAAAAAGTCAAGCAGTTAGTCAGAAATCTAGAATCTCCCATTATGAACCCCAAGCTCAATCTAACCTGAGATCTAGTATGTACTTAACACTGGACACAGATTTGTAGAAACATACACCTTCATTTATTCTACTTGAGAAAATAATTTTAGAGTAAGTCAGAATAAAATCAAATGTAACTATTTATTATCAGTCAGGTAAATATGTATTATGCAAATTACATTGTCAATTAAGAGATATCAAATCAATAAAATAAAATACATAAAATTCTCAAAGATAAATCTGAGTAAAAGATGCATACAGTACATGACTTTAGAAAAATACATAGTATGGAGTAAGTAAATACTTGTCCAAATACTCACAAATTTTCATGATAGTATATTTATACAGTAAAAATCAATGGAAGCCCATGTGTGTTTGTGTATTTCAAGGCTCTGGGAGTCTGACTGGAGAACATTGGTTGGGAAATGAGCTGGTGTACCAGTTGACCAAGCAGAGGCAGTACACTTTTAGACTGGAGCTGACGGACTTGGATGGCGAACTGGCCTTCTCTCAGTACAAGTTTCACCTTAGTAGTAGAAATAAAGCTACAGGTAGCGAGTTAAGTATATTTACTAAAATTTTAACTCCTGACAATCTCTAATTCGTGCTAGAGAGCTCTCACTGTTTTTGCAGATATTGAAAACCAGCTTTTCTCTGCTACTCAATCAAACTCAGTCACACCCTCTGTCAGACACAGACATCAGAACAAACATTTGTACATTCAGGTTGGCTTTAGTGCTGTCTTTAGTCATCAAAATATTTTTGTCTCATGAAAACCAGTTATTCCAAGAAGGCATGTGCATTAGTGAACATAAAAGACATTCTTTAAGAGTGCAAATACCTTTGTTTTTTTTTTACGGGAAGCTATGGGGCAGACTGCACATAGTGTCTCAATAATGCAGTTTATGCAGTTTTTTAGACTGATATTATTAGAGCATGCTGTAGATGCATTTTTTAAAGTTGTGGCCTGTGTGCAAAAGATATGCTCTCACAATTTGTCTGCATCAGTCAGGTGTATTATTTTTCAGCAGCTCACACCATGAGTACCACTTTAAGATGCCTTTTAAGTGTCCTTTCATGTCATCCTGTTGACTGTGCACAACTGAACTATTTTTACTTACCCCATCGATAGTTTTTAAAAGGGATGGGCCTGATACTGTGCCCACTCGTGCTCATAAAAATGCTCCAATACCAAATGCCGATAGAGCATGTGAACAGTGCAGAACAGAGAGTAGAATGGAGTTATTAGAGAGTAAGGATGTCTAGGATGTACATGCTTGTAGTCAATATAATGTTAAACATTCAATATTCACGCCTGTATAGCTGATGTGCGTGAGCTGGTAAGCAAAGCATGCAGAGTTGATTGAGCACGCGGCGCAAATAATACGCAAGGTTCTCGAGCGAATATCCCTTTCTCATAGACAGCACTGGAACGTTTGTAGTTCGGGCAGATATGTCAAAAGCAAGTAAGTAAAACAATGCACAAGTTACTAAAGTTATTCGATGGTAAGGAGAGAGCAGTGCTGCGTTAAGCCTTTGCGGGGCCCTGGGCTAACGCAGCTTTGGGGTCCCTGGGCTAACGCAGCTTTGGCCAACTATCCCCCCCCCCCCCCCCCCAAAAAAAAAAATCAAGGTGTTTGAACACAGTTGTGTGGCCGCAGTGTGAGAAAACAACCAGCCTATAATGTTAAAAATCCACCAACTCATTTTTTTTTTTATAAAACCAATAAATCATAAACGGTCTCTCAGAACGAGCTGTTTCAGATTCTCCCTCTGTTCACATCACGGAGGAGAAAAAGTCCCGCCCATTTGTGACGCTCTCTGCCCTATTAGCATAAACACAGCCCTGAGTGAGAAGCTGAGGTCCGCCATTACAGAAGATATACTGTATATACAATGTCAGCACCAAAGAGGCTTTACAAGTGTTGTTTTGGGATGCACTAATGAACATAGGAGTCGCCATAATCTCCCCCCCATCTGAGCTGAGGACACGGTGGTTACATTTCATTTTCGAAGGAAATATTCCGGAAAAAATCGGTAACGTCCCCAATATGTTTAGGAATTAATACCAATGCTTCGTGCGTGAACGTCAGCTCCAGACAAAGTAAGTATCATGTGTTTGTTTTCCAAATTGCCTTTCTGAAAGAGCTTCTTGGCTCTCTGTAAGGCTAATTGCTAAAGCTATCATTGTCTCTGTGCTTTCACTGATGCTGTCTTCGAGTGCTATCAGAATGATCGTGAATAGGAATGTGGTGGTTAAAAGTTGCATATGAAAGCAATGCGAGTCGATCGCTTGAAGTTGTCGAGCTCATAATCAGAAGTGGGACTTAAAGTTTGTGATAGCATGAGACCAGCTATGTTGTTGTTTTTATCCCGCCGTGCTCCCCGTCTGTGTAATTCATAAACGCGAATTTATTATGCACAGTATAATCAGATGACTGACTTTGGAACACAGTGGGCCTCATTTACGAAACTAACGTATGACTAAAATTTGGGCATGCGGCCGTTTCTACGCAAAACTTGGAATTTATCAATATGGACGTGAGCGGTGGCTACGATCAAATCTCACGTCAGGTCTGAGCTCATGTATGCAAGTTTGAGTTAGCCTGAACTTGCGTGCAGCATAGATAATTGTATAATGACAGCATTTTGTTAATTTAGATTATTTTCCTAAACCGACAAACAAAGCTTTGTTTTTCAGGGCTTTAGATTTATGCGCAAATAGTAGCATAAACAACAGACCGTGAGGAATCACACATTGTCGTATCACGCACCTGCAGCGATTCTGTGAATGGAGAAAAACAGAAATTATAAAATGAATAAAATAAATAGGGCTACACAAAATATATTTCTCTTAATTAACAGATTAACAAAAGAAAAAAAAAACAGTGCGACAAGTATAGGCCACTTTCGTTTTTGTGACACTTAATGCATTTTATTTGTTTTCTATAACTTTATGATTGGTGATCATGCAGGTGCCTCACATGCGCACACACACAACATTTCAGTGTTACTAACTTGACATTTCAGCCATTAATCAAACTAAAATGCAGTCAACCAAACATAAATGTTACACTGCACAATTTACAAAGTCCACTGTAAAATCAGCGTGCAGACCTGAAACATTTATTGCGCATGTGAAGGGTGATATTTTACATGGATATTGGAACTCAAGTGAAGTACAAAGCCTTGTTTACATCATAAATAATAGTTTAGCAACCAAATGTTACATGGCAAAAATGGAAATATGTGGATGTCGAATGAGAGAGGCTTGTGAGCCCAATGCCGTTTAGTTTCGCTTTAATTTTAGCTTGATAAATAGTTGTAGCCTATTCTGTTTATAATGAATGCCACTATAGCCTAATTTGTGTTTTACTTCACAGTTTAATATAAAATTTTATACCTACTATTTTTTTTCATTCTTGTTTTGTAATACCGTTAAATTTAAAGGGTTTGTTGTGGATTAAGGAGAACTAAATAATCTATATAGTGTTTATAATATTTATAATTTTTTCGTTATATTTACTGGTATTTAATATACATATAAATGAATGCCATTGTTTGCAATTATAAGGTTAAAGGGTGTTTTTGGAGTAAGATCAATTTCTCTTTCATGAGATTACTTCCTCTTTTTGGCCGGGTTTTGTTTCTCCGTGTCGTAAACTCTAGGGGCGAGGCTTCTAAACTGGGGTGTTTTTAGGGGCGTAATATTCAAATGACGATTGTTTTCAGCCGCCGAATTTATCAACGTACGATCTTTCGTACGATGGGACTGGCGGCATACGAATGTTTCATAAATCACACGTGAGCTCTGTCGTATGTTGATTTGTGCGCACGGATCTGCGCTCGTTTCTACGTTAGATTGATAAATGAGGCCCAGTATGTCTTCTGTAAAGATAACAGGCTTTTACTAATAGTGGAATGTTTATTTGCAAAGGCTAGCACTGCTAATGCCAGAGCGTGAGCTCTTGAAGCTCCGCCCTCTTCTCCGGGAGCAACAGCTCATTTGCATTTAAAGCAACATACTTAAATTCAGCGTGTTTTGGCTCATACCCTAAAAGTGGCAATTTTAACAAGCTATAAAAAAAATAATCTGTGGGATATTTTGAGCTAAAACTTCACATACACGCTCTGGGGACATCAGAGACTTATTTTACATCTTGTAAAAAGGGGCATAATAGGTCCCCTTTAAACAATATTATCAAGTTGCCTAATAATCCTACAAATTAGCAACAGCCCAGCAAATACAATTAAATATCACTCACCACTAAAGGGGCTTCTTCTTGCGCTTCTTTTAATGTGCTAGAAGTTATAGACATTTTAAAAATGTATAATTAATTTTGTTTCTCTATTTAACAACATTAACTTACAATAGAGAAAGACATTGTGACACGGTTCAGGGTAAGGAAGGAAGAAGTCAAGGTTGGCATAAGGAGACTCTTGTTGTGGCTTTATTCGATAACTCAAAATCACAAAACAAAGGTCGCCCACTGGCGCGGTTCACAAAAGCTCAGCTTTTCAATAATGCAGTTTCCAGGACTTCTCCAGGCTCCTAAAGCAGTCAGTCTTCACGAGTCTCCAACCCGTCTCTCTCTCAGTCCTCCATGACTGTCAGAGGCTCTTTTTCTGGTCTCTCTACGCCAATTACTGCAATCAGACACAGGTGTTCATCATTTTGCACTTGACCTACTTACTCACCGCTCGTCTCCTGATGCTCTCTCCCGCTGCAGACTTCGCTGAACCACGCCCCCTCGCCACAGACATCTTCCCTAAGGTATTTGTATTTATTAAGCACCGATAAACACAACAGCAGTTGACCATACGCTGTACAAATAAAAAGATTAAAAACTAATCCTAGACTAAAATGGCCCTTTAAACCAGATAAACAGAAATCTGCTTCCTCTGTCATGGTTTTAAATAGTCTCAGACTTAGTGTAGTCCAGATTTTAATAGGCTGATTACCTGGAGGAAGACTAGAGCTACTTCAGTACAAAATTGAAGCTTAAATTAAACCTACCAGGAGGCAGTTTTAACTTCAGATTAAGGTTGTATTTCCAGTCTTCATATATCAAAATTATTGGTACCCTTTGTAGATGGGAAGAAAGAAACCTGTGAAAATAAATCTGCACTGTTAATCATTTTGATCTTTTATAAAAACAAACAAACAAACAAACCTTAAAATCTTAACCTTTTAACCACATAAAATGGAAGGGAAGGGAAATCTCATTATGAAAGGTTTTTTTTTTCTCTGTAATACACATTTTCCAAAATTAATGGCACCCTTTTATTCAATACTTTTTGCAATCTCCCTTTGCCAATTTAACAGCTCTGAGTATTCACTTATAATAACTGATAAGTTTGAAGAACACCTGACAAGAGATCAGAGACCATTCCTTCATCCAGAATCTCTTCAAACATTCCCAGCTCAATGTTGTTACTCCTCTTCAGTTTTTTAGGGTTCAGGGATGGCCATGGCAGAACCTTCAATTTGTGCCCTGTGACCCATTTTTTGTGTTGATTTTGATGGTCCTTTTGGATGATTGTTCTGTTGGACGATCCAACCACGGCCCGTTATAAGGCTTTCTGACCCCAAGACTTGATAAACTGCAATTATCAAGCTGTGATCCTTGGATAGTTTTTTTTTAATTGGCCATTCAAGCTATCCTCCTCACATTGCATTAAGACAATATAGACACAGTCAATATACTGTTGGCAGATTTGTAACATTTCTTGTTGATTGGAACTCCTTGGTTATTGTCCTAATGGTGGAAATAGCTCTAGCTTTAGGTCGTTTTTTAATTATTTATTTTTTTACTATTTTGTTAACTGACACAGCTCTCCGTCCCCACCTCCATCTGTCAGTGGATCACCAGCTTCCTGACAGACAGGCAGCAGCTTGTGAGGCTGGGAAAATTCTTCCAACACCTGCACCATCAGCACTGGAGCTCCTCAGGGTTGTGTTCTCTCCCCACTGCTCTTCTCCCTCTACACCAACGACTGCACCTCTAAAGACCCCTCTGTCAAACTCCTGAAGTTTGCAGACGATACCACACTCATCGGCCTCATCCAGGACGGTGACGAGTCTGCTTACAGACAGGAGGTTAAGGAGCTGGCTGTCTGGTGCAGTCTAAACAATCTGGAGCTCAACACGCTTAAAACTGTGGAGATGATCGTGGACTTCAGGAGAAACCCCCCAGCTCTCCCCCCACTCACTATCATGAACAACTCTGTGAATGCAGTGGAGTCATTCAGGTTCCTGGGAACCACCATCTCTCAGGACCTGAAGTGGGACACTCACATCGACTCCATCGTGAAAAAGGCCCAGCAGAGAATGTACTCTCTTCGTCAACTGAAAAAGTTCAACCTGCCACAGGCGCACATGACACAGTTTTACTCTGCTGTTATTGAGTCGGTTCTGTGCTCTTCTATAACTGTATGGTTTGGGTCAGCCAGCAAATCAGATATAAGAAGACTGCAGCGGACTGTTAGGACAGCAGAAAGGATCATTGGTGTGCACCTGCCCAGCCTTCAGGATTTGTACTACTCCAGAGTGAAGAAACGGGCAGGTAACATCATCAGAGACCCCTCTCACCCTGGACACGACCTGTTTGCGCTTCTCCCTTCAGGCAGACGCTACAGATCTCTGTGCACTAGAACATCTAGGCATAAAAACAGTTTTTTCCCCCATGCCATCTCCAGCCTAAATCACTAACACAGGAATTATTACCTGTGTTCTGTAATTCTCTAACCCTAATTCTTGCCTGTAATTCCATCCCCCATCTCTAATTATTTACTTTCTCTAGAACTATGTAAATATGTATGCATAATTTTCTATACAGCTGTATATATATATAGTAAATAAGGCACAAATCTGTACATAAATCTTCTGTTCCAGATTCAGACACATTATTATTATTATTATTAAGGCTTATTTAAATGTTCTGTTCTCATGTCAGATATGTATGTTTATATGTATGTATGCTGTATGCTCAAGCTGGAGAAGTGAGAGTTCCATCACCCCACCATCATCAGCCAGGAAGGAATACAGATGGACCAGGGGAAGGTAACTGTTATCAAGGAATGGCCTCATCCCCAGTCTGTGACTTGCAGAGATTTCTCAGCTTCGCAAATTTCTATTGTCGATTCATCAAAGATGTCAGCCTGCATACTGTAAGACATTGATATTCATTTTAGCTCTTATTTAAGAGCTTATTTAGCTCTGATTGTGGTAAGTGAATAATGCTAAAACTTTAGTGACACTTTTCTAAATGTGTGTTTGGACTATGCAAATAAGTTCCACAGGAAGAAAGAAGGGTGGGCCACACCATGTAGCCCCACTCTGATGGAAACAGCCAATCACAGCCTGGAAATGGGGAAGTGCCAGATTGCAATCTCCTCCTCATCGGAAAGAGATAAACGTACCTTTTGGGAAGGAACTGAAGAAGCTATGTGACAGGTGGGTGGGATCACCTGCAATGCAGAGGGCTTTGCGGGTGAGACGGGTGCTGTAGATGTCCTGGAGGGAGGGGAGAGAGACACCAACGATCTTCTCAGCTGCTCTCACTATCCGTTGAAGGGTCTTGCGGCAGGACGCGTTGCAGGCGCTATACCACACAGTGATGCAGCTAGTCAGGATGCTCTCGATGGTGCCTCTGTAGAAGGTGCACATGATGGGGACTGGGGCTCTGGCTCTTCTGAGTTTGCGGAGGAAGTAGAGACGCTGCTGTGCTTTCTTGGCCAGTGCTGCAGTGTTGTTAGTCCAGGAGAGGTCCTCTCTGATTTGTACACCCAGGAACTTGGTGCTGCTCATGCTCTCCACGGTCGCACCATTGATGGTCAGAGGAGCATGCTAAGAGTGCACTCTCCTGAAGTCAACAACAATCTCCTTCGTCTTCTCCACATTCAGAGAGAGATTGTTGTCACTGCACCACCCGGCCAGGCGGCACACCTCGCTCCTGTAGTTTGTCTCATCTCTGATGCTGATGAGACCCACCACAGTCATGTCATCCGCAAATTTAATGAAGAGGTTGGAGTTGTTTGACGGTGTGCAGTCGTGGGTGAAGAGGAGGGGGCTCAGCACACATCCTTGGGGGGCCCCTGTATTCAGTGTGATGGTGCTGGATGTGTTACTGCCGAAGGGGTCCGGGGGGGGGGGGCAGACTTGATGTGTTGCATGACTAGCCGTTCAAAGCACTTCATGAGAATAGGAGTGAGTGCTACTGGACGGTAGTCATTGAAGCAGGATGGAGATGACTTCTTCGGGACTGGGATGATGGTGGTAGCTTTGAAGCATGTGGGGACAACCGCCTGACTTGGTGAGATGTTGAAAATGTCTGTGAAGACATCAGTGAGTTCCACTGCACAGTCTCTCAGTACACGCCCAGGAATGTTGTCAGGACCCGGAGCTTTGCGTGCATTGATCCTGCTGAGGGATCTCCTCACGCTGTCCGGGACAGCGTCATCACCTGGTCGCTGGGAGGAGGTGGAGTGTTCTGTGCAGTGGTGCTGTTTTGTGACTCAAAGCGAGCAAAGAAGGCATTCAGCTCGTTCAGCTGGGGGATGGTGCTGTCACAGGTCTGTGGTGGGGGCTTGTAGTCCGTAATGGTCTGTATCCCCTGCCACAGGCTCTGAGTGTCTCTGCTGTCACTGAAACGATGGGCTATCCTCCTGGAGTACTGTCTCTTGGCCTCTCTGATGCCGTGGGATAGGTTGGCCCTAGCTGTCTTCAGGCCCTCCTCATCTCCAGCTCTAAAGGCAGCGTTCCAATCCTTCAGAAGTCTGTAGACCTCCTCTGTCAGCCACGGCTTCTGATTGGCCCGGACAGTGATAGTCTTTGTGACCATTACATCAATACACTTGGTGATGTAGGCAGTGACAGTCTCTGTGTACTCTTGGAGGTCTGTGGTGTTGTTGTATGTGGCAGCCTGCTTAAACATATTCCAGTCAGTGGTGTCAAAACAGTCTTAAAGTGCCTCTGACGACCCTTCCGGCCACACTTGTATCTGTTTGTGAACTGGTTTGATGACTTTAACGAGCGGTCTGTATGCAGTCATTAGCATGACAGTGATGTGGTCTGAGGCTCCGAGGTGGGGGAGGGGTTATCATACTCTGTTGAAAATGCAGTAAAGGTTCTACAAGTTAGATATCCCACCAATCTTTCTTATGTGATGTACTCATAACCACACCTTAAGTGACACGTGATCCAAAAATTATAATGTCATTGGTGACGTGAGTACCCATCACTACACTATTTCGCCTCCTTAGGTTGGCGAAAGCAAAATTCACTACACTACATAAAAAAGTCTGTGGCTAGCACTACCCTTTTGTTGAAAGACGTCACATCTGATTTGTAATGAGCATTAGTGACAGAATCATCAGCCAATCAAATTTTGACGTTCAATGACAGCACGCCCTCTGGGTCTAGTGATGTGCCCAGTGCTACCCCCAGCGTTAGTCAGGGATTTCTAAGGTATGAAAGTGAAATTCAGCGAAAAGAAAATGACAGCAGCAGTCGCCGGCGCCTCTACCAGATCTTGTTGCCGATCTACTAAAAACACCTTTTTAAAGGCGCTCTTTTGCAGACAGATAAATAACTGAGAAAGGAAGACCTACTACACCCAAACTGGATTCGGGAACAAAGGCCAGCAAAAGTTTTATGCGCCGTTTCAAAGACTGCAACTATGAGTGCTATGAGTGGCTAACAGCTAGCACCGAGCACAAGAAGTTTTGTTGGCCGTTTACTTTTTAATACAAGTAAAGGGACATGGAATGACAGACGCATGGACTTTATTTGCAAGTGACAGGTGAGTGCTTTATTATTTGTCGAGTACTGTATCATGCACATTGTTATGGAGGTGTACGTGGTGCATTGATAATACTGTGGTGTAGTCTGTGGATGTCCAGCATTTGTTCAGTTTTGCTGCTGTGGGCGCGTCATCATTTTAGAGTGACGTGAATGTGCATAGTGACCCATCTATTGGCGGATTACTTTTACTGATCCATGTAGGGAAATTTACTCTGCATTTAACCCACCCTAATCTAGCCTACTGTTGAAATTGTTGATCTGCTGGCATTGCTGTTGAGAGCCTGTGTGCGGCATAATATGTGCATTATATGCATATGGCTATGTTAGCAGTAACAGAGATGTGTAAGATGCATGTAGTTTACAGTTGCTTACTGAAGGCCCTGACTGAAACCCCACGGTATGCCACTGAGTTTATTACAATCCAAAAGTGAACAAAAACACAAGGAACAAGGCTTGACTTGGCATGGCATGGCAGGGCAGGACAGGGCAGAGCAAAGACAAGAAAACAACTCACCAACAGCAGATTACACAATACAAAGCTAGACCAGAAACAAGGCCAACAAAAGGGCTACTTATATCAAACAATAGAGACACAGGACAAGAACCAACCAATCAGAACATGAAACATGATATATATATATATATATATATTAAAAAAAATCCCTTTTATTTTTTCCACCTGCATTTTTGGTAAGTACCTTTAGAATCGACTTACTCAACTTTTTGCTCACTCCACGTAATTTAGAGCTGAAAATAGTGGCTTTCATTAAGTCATTAAGATACTAACAAACAAACTAAATAAATAAATAGTTGAATAATTCATTCACAAATCTTATTTTTATATTGACACAGTTGTAGTTATTTCAAACCTTGAAAAAAAATGTCACCTGATAGAATACAAGAAATGCAATAGCAACAAAAATGTGTTCCTTGTCGTCACTTCCTTAATGCAGAGCAAAACAAATCACATCACCCCAAACAATAAGATTACATTTACATTTAGTCATTTAGCAGACGCTTTTATCCAAAGCGACTTACAAATGAGGACATTAGAAGCAGTCAAAACCAACAAAAGAGCAACAA
The DNA here is from genome assembly GCA_023376895.1 of Aspiorhynchus laticeps. NCBI lineage: Eukaryota > Metazoa > Chordata > Actinopteri > Cypriniformes > Cyprinidae > Aspiorhynchus > Aspiorhynchus laticeps. The sequence goes on along the minus strand of CM041806.1, from coordinate 24,291,562 downwards.
CATGCAAGTGCTATGACAAGTCTTGGTTAGCCTAACGCATTACACGTAAAAAGTTTTTTTTTGTTTTTGTCTTTAATAAGAAACAAGTAGATAGAGGGTCAAATGGAGATGGAAGCTTACATTGTTATTGATTACATTGTTATCTGCCTGTCATGCAAAAGCAGGAGACAAGTAAATACATTCACAATTTGTATAACTGGTTTTGTTTTAGTGAAAGTGTTGCTAAAAATAGGAGGTTGTGCATAGACCTCAAAACTTCACACACAAACCTTGAATCTCGTGTCACAGACAGGGGAATTTCTGCAGTCGTTTAAGACAATAGGATTTTGAATGCACCACCCCTCTTTTGTCATAAACGTCAATGTGGTTAGTCCATTTCAAGTCATTCAACTTTACATTGCATATTTTGTCTTCAAACCTACCCTCATGTACAAATACAAAGCTATAATAAATACAAAATAACTTCTGGGTTATAATCTGTTTTGTGATCAGGTAATGCATGACAAAACTACTATAATTTGAAGCAGAATGTCCTGTTTTGTTATATAAGCTCAAAATATTGTGAACAGTGTGTGAGTTGAGTATTACTGAGAAAATAACATGTACACACATACTGACTAAGAATTATTTTCAACATGTTTAATGTGTTTCTTCAATATTTTTTCAATTTTATTTTGTTACATTTTTTAATAAACTTGTAATTTTTTTTGGGGAAAATATTTTAGCTTTTTAAACAAATGCTTAAAATAAAATAGGGTGGAGCTGGGGGAGTGGTTAATAATGCTTTGTATAAAAATTATGATTAAGAAAAAATATATTCATTTTTATATTTTGATAAAAACAGAGTTTTGATCAACACATCTGATCAGCTTAGACTTGTCATAATTATTTTCTTAGTTTTTAATCACCTGTAAAGTTTTGTAATGCTCAGTTGCTCAAAAAAAATTAAGAGCACAAAATATTTTACTTGAAAAGGTTTACTGGAAAAATATCCTTTTATATTATATAATACTAGTTCTGATAATTTAATTATCTGATATAAGTATTCATTCAGTTATTTATTCCCGAAATGTGTCATGTGATTTATGATACAAACAAAAAGGAAATTCCTTCTTAAAATATTTTCCTTCCAGAAATAATCAAGCTTTAAAAAGAAAATGTTCCAAAACATTCCTCATCTAAATGACTGACAATAAGAGGCTGGACCAGCAAGAGAGTATAAATGAAGGCTTGGTTTAACTATCCTACTAAAGGAACACCTTCTCAGGCTCAACTAGGTAATGGCATCATATAACAATTAACAATATAAAACTCTACATCATGATTACAATCATGAATGTTTTTATAATTATCTATACATGTATTTATTTATTTGTGAATAAATATAGTAAAAAATAGATATGTTTTTTTTTTTTTTTTTTTTTTATTATAATTCAGCATTATTTGATGTATTAAAAATAGCAATCTACAATTTGCTATCTAGATTCTCAGAGAGCAGTGGACAGATAACAATCCAAAATGCTGTATCATTTTCTGGTACTCTCTGCCCTTTGTGCCATGAGCATGACCATGCGTGAGTATTACTAACTGTTCAGCTCAATACAAATATGGTGCAATAAATAAATCAACACTGACTAACTGATTATGCATAAAGTGCTTACTGTTATTTTGTACCACACTGTTAGAATAAGACATTTAAACACCGTTAAGGCACTGTTAGAATTAGGCATTAAAAGTAGCATATCAATGAATTTTTGAGCTGTATAACTGAAATGGTCAAAATCAAGGTTCCAATTGGAACCAAAAAACAGCTGATTACTTACAGCTGATAATCTATTACCTTTTCAGCTTTACCTGATTTTTACTCATACTCCCCTGCTGCTGGGGATGGCAGTGGAACTGAATTTTCCACTGCACACGAGGGTCGCATCACTGGAGTCAGAGTTTATGAATATCCCCACAGTGGATACTACTCCAACAACTACATCAATGGGTAGGTTTCCCCAAACACCACTAGATAGTCACACACTGGATAACATCTTATCAAGTCCAAAAGGACCTGATCTGTCGTAATTATTATACTGGTTACCTCACATAAAACCATTTTGCTAAAAATTATACACTTTATATTTCAAACAGCATATTTAACATTCTATTTTCTGATTTTATATTCTGTATTGTTTTTTAATTGTCTAGTTGTATGATATGTAGCTCTGAATTAATTAACAGTAATGATGTATACTGTATCTGTTCAGGATCCAGTTGAGATATAACAGTAACTGGACAGAATTGGTTGGCGTGAGCTATTATGGCAATGAAGAGGAGATGACACTCTTCGGCAATGAACATTTTGTTCAGATCTCTGGAAAGCATTATTCTGGTTACATCAGTGAGCTAATGTTTGTCACTAACGAGGGGCGCTCTTTTAAAGTGGGGCAGCCTTATGGAATTTCATTTAACTTCTACCCAACCCACGATGGAAGTGAACTACGCTTCATCAGCGGTCGTCAGAATGGATTTGCCCTCACCTCCATTGGGGCTCATTGGGCTGTCTACTACAATTCAACTTCATAAAGTCAGAAATATCTCATAGGCTACACATTATATGTATGTGAGGAAAAGTTCAGTTAACAAGTAGCCTAGCATATTCGTGTTTTTCCTGAGCTCTTTATGAGGGATGAAATTGTTATTTTTTGAGCTGTCAGCATTATTAAAATGATTTCTGGTTAATAATTTACTGATTAATTAATTAATTAATTAAACACTGAGAAGACTGGAATGAAATTGTTTTATTCCTAATGATGCTTCAAGGGATTCTCCTTTCACACAATAATTACTAAAGGCTCTTTTTGCAATGATTTTATCCTGATTTGTTTTTTTTGTTTTTTCAATTTCAGGCACTTTTATTACACAGAGGCTGATTTTTATTAAAGCTAACTATTAAACTTGAAGTGTTGAAGTTGTTTTTTTATTAAAACAACAGATAAACGTTTTTGTCATATGAAGATGACAATAAAACTACCTTATTAAAAATTTACCATGCCTTTGTCGTTTATTTTTGCCATTTTTATATATATGTAACCAAAATAACAACTTAAAAGATATGAGCGACAGGTTTAATATATCTATCTATAAATATTTTGATGTTGATGATTGTTGTATAACAAATACATTTTGGGTTGATATAAGTTTTTATATATATTTTTTAACTCTATTAACCCTTAAATGCATACCTCTGGTCTTTAGCGAACCGGGACATCATTCACTACCCTCTCCCTCCTTCATTTTTTAAAGTTAGACATCAACTTTCTTAGTATTCCTCAATCTATTCATTATAAACAATATAACTAAAAAAATAATAATGTCTCTTTTCTGATTAAATTTTTATAAAAAGTGTATAGGGTCACTTGAGACCGGAGGTGTGTATTAGTGCAAGTATATTTTTTCTGCGCAAAAAAAATATTCAAATATGATGACTCAGTGCATGCAATTCTCCTTTATTCCTGGAGATGGCACTGTTTAATAGACAATAATGACGTGACGTTTCGCTCATAATCACCACCAAAAAAAGAATATCATAAGCAAAAATGTAACTGGTTTGAATGGCTATACTGCAGAGCAATTACTGTATGCCATAAAATATAAATGTAACTGTCATTTGATGGTGGATGTGGTGAATAAGCTGCCAGCGATCAAACTATTGATTTTGAAGTCACTGAAAATGGTAGTTTTGCAAATATGTTTGAGATCGTGAATATGAGGCAGATGCTGGATGTACTGGAAGTGCGCTCTGACAATGATGGCGATGGTACAATCATCTGCTCAAATTGAACCCTTCTAAGTTTAAAAAGGTAACGAAATATGCTTTATTTTATTCTTCTTAATTGTTCTTAAAATATCAAGAGAGTTGTTTTGCTATTGCAGCAGTTAGCATCCATGCTGGATCTATAAGTCCGGGTCGCCAAAGACCCAAATATGTAATAGCAATTGGCGAAGCATGCATTTAAGGGTTAATATGACCCACAGTTTAATCATTAAAGATATTATTTTTTTATTACGAAAACCCAAAATCATTATCTCTTGAATATGTTATTAATTTCTTTATTTTATGTGCAAAATTGTTCATTCACACCGCATGCGTAAAACTGGTTTAAATCTCCTTTGTTTTCCTCCTTTTCTTGTTGAATTTTTCTCTCCTTTCATCCCTAAGGATTATAAATAACAAAAATAACAGCAACAACAAATGCAATTTTTTAATGCATTATGATTATATGAATATCATGATTATTCAAAGATATTTAATCTTTTTTTCTGTGTATATAATATCATACTATGATGTACACAAACCCATTATGGTTATGTTTTCTGTTTTTTTGTCATTATTATTGTTCATTGTTAAAGATACTACCATTTTTCAATGAGCTTGTATGTAATTATAAGTTCTGCTGTAATAATAAAAAGAAAACAAGAGTGACAGGTGCACAAACACCTCATAGCATCAGTAACTCGATACTATTTACTTAGTACTTTTCCTCCTTGTTTGCAATATCTGCACAAAGGAGACATCGATCAGCTCCTCGAAGTATTACTACTTAGAAATTAAGATTACCTCATAATGCATTGCTATCCCACCCCAACACTTATGAACAATAATAATGATAAATGCTGACCAATAATTAATTAAATTTTTTAGTAAAACAAACAAAATGTAATTTGTTTTTCATATGCCATAGCTATGCATGACTACACACTAGACCAGAGGAGGGAAAACTATGGCCCGCTGAACACCGGCCCGCGAGGGAGTTTTTAAAAATACTACATTTGAGTAGGGATGGGCATCGTTTACATTTTATCGATACCGGTACTTATCGATACTGTTATCGATACTATTTGGTGGAAAATATGTGAACAGTTGTTGAAAATTTCAAGTTTTTTTTATTACTGCTGAACTTTAGCAAGTGTATTAAAGTTCTTCAGTCAGGAGCAGTGAGTTATTTTTCTCTTTGTGTTTTATTTTATTAACAGTAAAGGGGACCTATTATGCAAAAATCAAAAGTATTGGGACACCCCCTTCTTTAGAACAGAAAAATGCACTTCCAAATCTGTGGCAACAACGATGGGAACATAATTCATGTATTTAAAAATTGTATTTCCATCTCTGTTGCAACAGTTTTGGAAGTGTCTAAAACGACTGTACCCATATGTACAAGTCATTGGTGTTTGGTGATGAGTTTTTGGCTCAAGGTCTGCATTTACAGTCACACCAGAGGTGTTAAACTGGGATTAGGACTTGGTTTTATGCAGACCAGTCAAGTTCTTCCACACTGACTGAATCAATAATTTTCTTTTTGAACCTTGCCTTCTACACAGAGGCATTGTCATGTTAGAATAGAAAAGGGTCATGTTCAAACTGTTGCTATAATATTAGAACACAATTTTCCTAGAATATCATTATATGCTTTAACATTAAGATTTGTACTCATGGAAATTACTAAAGTAGTCAAACCTGTTCATTAGAAGGGGGCGACCCAATACTTTTGGCAATATAGTGTATACAATATCAGCACCAAAGAGACTTTACAAGTGTTGTGTTTTGGGATGCACTAATGAACATAGGACTCGCCATAATCTTCCCCATCTGAGCCAAGGACACTGTGGTTAAATTTAATTTTCGAAGGAAACATCCTGGAAAAAATAACGTCCCCTAAATGTTTAGGGATCAATAGCAACGCTTCGAACGTCAGCTCCAGGCAAAGTATGTATCACGCGTTTGTTTTCAAAATTGCCTTTCTGAAAGAGCTTCTTGGCACTCAGTAAGGCTAATTGCTAAAGTTATCATTGTCTCTGCCTGTTTTCACTGATGAAGCCTTCAAGTGCTACCAGAATGATCATAAATAGGAATGTGGTAGTTAAAAGTTTCATATGAAAGCAATGTGAGTTGATCACTTGAAGTTGTCGAGCTCATGATCAGAAGTGAAACTTATAAAGGTTGTGATAGCATAAGACCAGCTATGTTGTTATTTTTATCCTGCCGTGCTCCCTGTCTGTGTAATTCATAAATGCAAATTTATTATGCACAGTATAATCAGATCACTGACTTTGAAACAGAGTTTTATGATTTCTGTAAAGATAACAGGCTTGTAATAATAGTGGAATGTTTATTTGCAAAGGCTAGCACTGCTAATGCCAGAGCTTGAGCTCTTAAAGCTCCGCCCTCTTCTCTGGGAGCAACAGCTCATTTGCATTTAAAGCAACATACTCAAATTCAGCCGTTTTGGCTCATACCCTAAAAGTGGCAATTTTAAAAAGCTATAAAAATATATCTGTGAGGTATTTTGAGCTAAAACTTCACATATACGCTCTGGGGACATCAGAGACTTATTTTACATCTTTATAAAAAGGGGCATAATAGGTCCCTTTTAAAGGAATAGTTCACCCATAAATGAAAATTGTGTCAACATTTACTCACTCTCAAGTTGTTTTAAACCTGAATGAGTTTCTTTCTTCTGTTAAACATACGTTATTTTGAAGAATGTGGGAAACCAAACAGTTACAGTCCCCAGTGACTTCCTCTTTTTTTTTTTACTACTATCAAAGTCAGTGGGGACCAGCAACTGTTTGGTTACTCACATTCTTCAAAATATCTTATTTTGTGTTCAGCACAAGGATAAAAATTAATACAGGTTTGGTACAACATGACAGTGAGTAAATTTAAATTTTGGGATGAACAATCGGCAGCATGTTTAGTACTGTCCCTTTAAGACCTGCACGCATCTGTTTCTCTCTCAACTGTTTACTTTACTTTCACTTTAGACATAACTAACTGTGTTTATATTGCAACACCTCCTTTTTTTAAAGATGTTACTCTGAGGGGATTCAATAGAAAATCAACTGGTACTGAATAATAAAATCACTTCATCAAACACATAATCTTTTTTGTGTTTTTTTTTTTTATTCCCAAGTGCATATATATATTTGCCACAACAATAAACAAATGAGCAGTTTCTGTCTTTGTGCATAAAGAGTCAATATAATAAATGAAACTTATCGTGAGTGATCAGAGTTAGATGAAATGAAATGATGATGGAGATGAGTAACGATTTCAGATGTTATTTGAGAGCGATACAATTTTATACTCCTGTAATCCAGTGCGTGCGAAGTGAAGATAATCCGTAGCGATCGTAGACTCAGTGAATCAATGCCACATTGATTAAAGCCGTTGTTAGATGTGAAGTAAGCGGATCCAAGTGCAAGCTTTTATTAGTAAACATAGTCAAAACACAGGCAGGGTCAAACAACAGCAAGCGGGTATGGCACGGGCAAGACACAAGAGTAATCCTAGGGCAAGCATGGATCTTCGATCGGCCAGAGGGTTTGACAAGAGGGGTAATCCGATAACGTGAGCAGTAGTCCAGGCAGGAGCAAACAGAGTACAAAACGACAAGACTAAAGAGAGATCCAAGGTAGGCTATAAACTTCAGGGCAGGCAGAGATCAGACAAGAAACGAGATACACAGGCTAGGATAAAGATACGAATGACTCGGGCAATAAACTAGGCTTAGACTTAGACTCAGAAAACACGGAAGGGCTCCGTAATGTAGCTATCACTGGGAGAATGATAAACGCTAGACAATACTCTGCGATCTGAAAGAGGAAGTCCAAGGCTTATAAAGTATGTCTGATTGGATTCAGCTGTGTATGTGTAATCAGTGCATTCAGCTGTGTGTGTGTGTGTAATCAGTGCGATGGATGATGGGAACGGTAGTCCAGAGTGACATGTAACAGTCTGTGTGGTGTGAGAGTCAATATGATGGAGAGGCGACCTCTTATGGCAGTCGGATGGAAGGCCACGAACCGGATTTGTGACAGAGTCCCCCCCTCTTGGTAATAGCAGGTGTTTCCTTGGCAGGTGTCCGGGGGAGCACGGGGATCACAGGAGATCGGGATCGCGAGACGAGGGAGCTTCTAGAGGTAAGTACACAACAGGTAAGGAGTCAGGCTTAGTTCAGGGTAGTGAACGGTAGACCGGACAGCTTGGAACAGAGTGGAGTGTGGTGATATAGCCGGCTTGATGAGTGATTGCAGGTGCAGGTGATTAGAATTCGGGTGATTGGGATCTGGTGTGTGTTGAGGTAGGTGACAGTGGTGTTTCCCTGACATTACCCCCTCCTCCAGGGGTGGCTCCTGACGCCCTCATGCGGCGACGAGGGCGGCCTCGACCTCGGGGTGCGGGACGATCAGGACGGGTGTGGTGAAATTTCTCCAGCAGTGATGGGTCAAGTATATCGTCCCGGGCCACCCAGAACTCTCCTCCAGTCCGTATCCTTCATAGTCGACTAGATATTCCAGTCGGCCGCCCCGTCGCCGCGAATCCAGAATTTCCTTGACCTGGTACACGGAGGGCTGGTCCAGGATCTCTGGAGGAGGAGGTGCTTCTGACTCAGTGGGTACTGTGGTGGAGGAATAACAAGGTTTAAGGAGTGAAACGTGGAATGTGGGGTGAATTCGGTACCTGGGTGGAAGCTGGAGAAGGTAGGTGACTTCATTTATCTGCCTCTGTATAGGGAACGGACCAATGTAGCGGGGACTCAGTTTCTAACAGGGCAGGCGGAGGCGCAGATCCCGGTGGACAGCTAGACCTTCTCTCCAGGCTGGTAAGTGGGAGTAGAGGTATGCCGGGCATCTGCGAAGGCCTTATACCTCCGCACTGCTTCCTGGAGGTGGACATGAGCCGAGTCCCACACTCTCTCGCTCGCTCAGAACCAGTAGTCCCCAGCTGGAACCTCCGAGGGCTCTTCCGTCCATGGGAAGAGTGTGGGCTGGTAGCCGAGTATGCACTGGAAGGGGGTCAGGCTGGTGGTGTTCTGTCGGAGGGAGTTCTGTGCATACTCGGCCCAGGGAAGGAAGCGGCTCCAGCTGTGCTGATCATTGTGGCAGTATGACCGGAGGTAACATGCGAGCTCCTGGATCCTTCGTTCAGTCTGGCCAGTCGTCTGCAGGTGGTGCCCGGAGGACAAAATCACAGTTACTCCCAGGAGACGGAAGAAGGCCTTCCACACACGTGGATGAATTGAGGACCCCGATCTGAGACCACCTCTTCCGGAATGCCGTAGTTCCTGAAGACATTAGTAAATAAACACTCAGCAGTTTCTAGTGCCGTTGGTAGACCCTTGAGGGGAATAAATTTACAGCTTTGGAGAAGCGATCCACCACTACGAGGATACAGGTGTTACCGTCTGAGATGGGTAGGTCAGTCACAAAATCCACTCCTATGTGGGACCAGGGTTTACGGGGTACGGGCAATGGGACGAGCTTGCCTATGGGGTGATGACGAGGAGTTTTTCACATGGCACAGACTGAACAGCTTCGACGTACCTGATGACATCCCAGGCCATACTGGGCCACCAGTACCGAGCTTGTAGGAGTGAGAGGGTCAGTTGGCTGCCTTGGAGTCCAGAGCCCGGTACTTCGTGAACTTAGCCCAGAAGGGTT